>JNEM01015222.1:0-32848 GCA_000697335.1 Conidiobolus incongruus B7586 | reverse complement strand
GAATTAAATATAAAATAAACATAGATTTATATTTTACCTTATTATTTTATTTATAGACTCTGATTTTATAAAATATTCAATAATTAATATAATAATAAATTTTCATTTTAATCAAAGTAAGTTTCAAAATTTGAATAATATATCAATATTTAAATATTTATAAAAAAGGTCAATTATATTAATATTTATTATAATTTAATATATATTAAATATATATAATATTATAATATTCAATCAAGATTAATTATTATTATATTAATTAAAATAATTATTATATCAAAAATTGGTATATTTTTTTTATTAAAAATTTAATATATAATAGTTTGATTTAATATAATAATATGTTAGATTTATATCCACTCTCAGAGTTCTTATAATTAATAAAATAATTTATTTTCCTATAAATAATTAGACAATACAATCTTCTATAAGGTAGTAGACTTTGGTATAATTAGTTTGTTGATAAGCGTTTTTTGGTTTTATTTCCTTTATATCCTGACTTTGCTTAAGTAATATAATAAATCTAGTAATCATCCAGTACAAATAGTCATATTAATTAATCTTATATATTTATTAAAATTAAAAAGTTTTACTTTTAAATCATAAAAATTATTATATTAATAATTTAAGTTAAATTATTTTATTTAATAATAAAACAGATAATTTTTAAAAAATTTTTTTTAATAATTAATTTTATTTAACTAATTAATAAAGAAAAAAATTTAAAATAATAATAAATTTGATATTATATTTTATATTTCTATTTAGGAAGATTCAATATCAAATATATATATATATATATTATTAAATGATGTATATTGAAATGATTTGTCTTAAAAGGTTGTTTGGTTAACTGAGTTGGAAAGGAATATTTCATATTTAACAGAAACTTAAGACTGGTTCAATGGACAGTTCCATCAAGTAAATTCAAGAATTTAAATATTATATTTTGATATGAACTGAATTTAATTACTTTATATTATGTTAAAATCTAAAATATTACATAATTAGCGTTATTTTTAACTACTAGTACCTCATAAATTATTTATCTATTGATAATAGAAATGGCGTTTAAAGAAAAGGCTCTACATCATAAATTTGGATTATTAAACTTATAATTTATGGAATTTTCATCAACATGATCACTGAGTTAATGAATTTAAATTTGAAACATTTACTTTAAAATTGATAAGTTATTACAAATCTAATTTATGCAAATTTTAACATAATAATATCTGAAAATCATTATTAAAATAATTTACAAATTATAAATAAAAAGAAGACATAAAAACAATCAGAAATTTCTAGAAATTAAATTTAAAACTCGTATGATACTAAAAAATTGATAAGATAAAAAGGTATAAAAACCTTGATTTGTTATTAAAAATTTATTTTTTAAAATTCTTTAAAAATTAAAATATTAAAACTTTAGAATAAAAATATTAATTATAAATTAATTAAAGATGAGTGAAAATATCGCTGATAAATACAGACATCTAGTAGGTAAAACTTTGATTGAATTGGGTAAAGAAAATGAGATTAATAAGACTGATAATCATGTAAGCCTATTTCTTCATTGAATGGTTTAATATTCATTTTAACTTTGAAGATTAGGTTCTAGAGAAAGAATTACCACAGCCCAGAAGAGTGATCAAACCCGGTGTTGTATATACAGCTGATTATAATGAAAAACGTCTAAATTTAACTGTCAATGATAAGAATATTATTATGAGTGTAAAGAATGGTTAATATGAAGAAACTTAAATTTTCTGTCAATAAACTGCTTTCCTTTTTTTATAGCTTAGTTCTTTAAATACTATACAATTAAATAGTTCCAAATTGTGACTTTAAGAAAAATATAAAATTAGTTCAGATGCGATATTAATAATATTAACGATTTAACGAATGTATTATGTTCAATTCTCTGTGATATAAACTGAATTAAGTGTATCGGTTAATATATTGCTAATCCTATATTATAATATGTGTTACAAGAGTTCCAATTTATAAATGTCAATATTAGAAGATTAAAAAAGGGTTCAGCAATGATTTGTTAACTTGAGAATGATTGATAATTCATTTTTCGCATGATCAAAATTTATAATTATTTTATTATGATTTATTGAAATATTTTTTACAGATAATTAATTAAATTTATTATATTTAATACTATTATATATAAAAAGTAAATAATATTGAAACTCACAATAATTTAAAGGATTTGTAGAGAATTCAATATTATTAATATTAATTCATTAATGGCTTAATTAATAATTAGATAAGCATGGCTTATGAAATTTTAAAATTTAATGATATCATATTTTTAGTGAAAAGTCAAATGATATCATCATTTTTCAATTAATTAACTAGCGATATTATTTTTTAAGTGTGGCAAAAAAATTTGATTAATTTTTAAAGTATATAAAATCTTATTCATCAAAATTTTTAATTATATTATCCATATTTGTGGTGAAAATTGAATTCCAATATATAAGTTATATTTGGTACTTATATGACATGATAATCAAAAAATTTAATGTAGTAAGAATTTGGAATCACCATATTTAAGAAATTCAAATATGTTTAAACGCATATATTAAAGTAAAATATTACTTGTTTGAATAATTTGCTCTAATATAAACTATTAAAACTATTCAAAATATAATATTTAAGTATATATTTCATAAAATCATATTTTTAATAGCTAATGCCGAAATATATTATTTTTTAAAATGTAATGTATCCAATTACAATTATATATATATATATATATATATTCTTGATTATAAAATATTTAAATATAAAACAGATTGATATTATATGCTAACTAATATGGCAAATAGTTTAAATTATGAATTTTAATCAAAATTATAGATATTTTAAATTTATCCAAATAATTAATAATTGATAATTAAATTCTTCTTTAAAGATAGAAGAGGAAACCTTCTAAGAGATATATTCTATTTGTTTTTTAAAGTTCATATTACAGTATTATCATTTATATCAAATGCTTAACAAAAAATATAATAATTATTCGATTTAACAGTTTGTGACTTTTATTTAATTCTTTGATTGGATATTTTATGTAACTCTCTATCACTATTATCCAAAAAACAACTAAGACCTGCTGAATATCAGAAACCATAAGGATAAACAAAGCATCCAATTCACGATTTGATTTATCCTTGATTTTATTTAGACTTATATTTTTATGCCTGTTCAACTATAGTAAGTAATCCTTTATAATCAAGAACACTCAACACAACCCATTTATCTTGGTCCAATATTGTATTAGTGATAATCATCCACTTTTTAGGGATTCAAATTAAACTTGAACTAATTCTTTTTAATTATAATTTTAACCTTAATTGAACTTTTAAGTAAATTAATGAGAACAAAATAATCTAAAGAAATAAAAATAATAAAGAATTACAGAATTAAATAAGTATAATTTCAGTAAATATCATAATAATTGAAATTTTTATATATTTTCAAGAATTTAATAATTATTCTTCATTTATCTATTCAATTTAAATAATATTTTAATTGAAATGTGGTAATTTAAATGATATAGAGAGGTACTTTAGCGATATTTATTATTGTTTCAATTTATGATCAATGACTTGATAATATAATCTACTTTAGTCGTGAATAATATTCAAAGTTACTATAAATTATTGGTTGAAAGCGAAGATTTATTATTATCTCTAAGGTTGGTTTAAATTACAAAACGAATACTTGAAATCAATATATTATTGATAATTTCAATATTGGTCAATGAAATAAATTGTGTTTCAATTTTTTGATATTAAAATAGTTTTGATTGAGAATAATATAAAATTCTATATTATGTACATTACTTAGATATATTTGTAATTTGTATAAAAACATTAATTAGTTTGAATAAGTGATTGTGAATTTATTATATATGAAATCAAGTAGTAGTTAGATTTGATTTATAGCAATTCACATGTTATAAAACAATATATAATCATAAATATTATCAATTAATATATTATTGTATATTAAAATGATATTGCATTATGAATAGTGACTAGTATAAAATTCCAAAAAAGATTTATTATTAATTACATGGAAAGGTTAAACTATTATTATTGAAACTAGATATTGTATAAAATTTTAATCAATGGTCAATAATGCAGAAGTATATATTTAATAAGATATGTTATTTATAATTATTCGAGGACCGATATTATCCGATTATTTCAATTATATTAAAATATTTGATATGACAATATTTCAATAATCCAAGTTGAAATAGTCATGATATTTATAATCTAAGGTTCTACAAATGGAATAATTGTGAATGAATTTATATAAATGTATAAATATGGTTAAATGTTCAATAGTATTTATATTAAAAAGATATAATATCTCTGCAAAAATACAAATTGATATATTGGGCAAGGATATCAAGTTTTCAATAATATTATAATTGATTAGTAAATATATTTAATCAATATTTAGTTAAATTATTAAATTTATGATATCAAAGTAAATTTAGTCTAATCTCATCTGTTTGAGTGTTAATTCAATTAATTTTCAAATTCAAAAAATCTCATATATTTTATTAACTATAAATTATTATATAAAATGATTGTGTGAAAAATACAGCTGAATTTTTTCACTATGTTTCTTTGACTGCATCCCTATTGAAGACTGATATTATTATAATGATTGAATATGTTACTTTGTTTTGGTACTCAGATAATATTAAGGGTTTGAGATAGTAGTTATTGAATAAAATTATAATTATAATATTTCTTGGATTAGGGTATTGTTTACGAAATGTGCTTATCAATTATTCTAAAATTAAAAGAATCTCCTATTAATACTAAATTTGACAAAGATCATTATATCATATTAATTTTTATCATTTATTATAATTATAAAAATAAGAGATTATCAATCATTCAATATTTTAATTAATTAATAGTTTTTCAATATATATATCATATAAAATACCTTAATAAATGTTATATATATATATATATATATATATGTGTGTGTGTGTGTGTGTATAATTAATAAATATAAAGGTTAATAATTAACAACAACGCATTAATAAAATTAACCAAGTAATGGTTAGAAGATCTAATGAGATATTTCAATAGATAAAATTGATGTATTTTGTATTCAGCATTCATGATAAATCTTTTGTGTGACGACCATAACTTTCATCCTCGTCTTTATCTTAGTGTTAAATGTCAAATTCTTAATTACTTTATCAATATCAAAATTAGCATCAGCATCAACTTCAGAAGATGAATAGAGTAAATCAATATTAAGATCAATTGAACCATTTCAAAATAAACAATAATACATTATAATTTTAATATAATAAAAATTAAATTTTATCATGTGCACTATCATTATCCACGCGATCAAGATTAAGAGCCTTAATAATATCCACTACATCGTTAATCAATCCATCATCTTCACTATCGAAGCAGATAAGGCTAAGACTGGCAAGGAGTTGTTTTGTTAGACAAATTGATCCACATTCATTGTAATGAGGAGGATGAGGTTATTGGGGAACAGGCTTTGGTATAGGTTTATGGCCTTTTCCACTGCTGACATCGGCATCAACTTTAAATAT
This sequence comes from Conidiobolus incongruus B7586, assembly GCA_000697335.1. Lineage (NCBI taxonomy): Eukaryota > Fungi > Entomophthoromycota > Entomophthoromycetes > Entomophthorales > Conidiobolaceae > Conidiobolus > Conidiobolus incongruus. Next base: position 27,228 of record JNEM01015222.1, on the reverse strand, counting down.
ATTGTCCTCCTCAGTTTGTGCTCTGAGAGTGAGGTCATTTTCCGAATGAATCCAGAGGTAGCAATCAAAGTAGCGATTAAAATAGAGAATAATGTAGCTCTACTAATTTTTACAAACAATAAATACAAATTAATTAATAAATAATAATTTAATACTTTCAATCATTTTGTCTAACTTCGTATATAAACTCTAATAACAAATAATTACTGTCTATATTATTTAAAATGTCATTTCTATTCAATTTAAAAATTATGTAAATAAATTAATATTTTTTCCCAATTTTTTTTTCAATTTATGAACTGAATGCATTTATATATTTTGTTAAATTGATTTTACAATATAAAAAACTGGATTTTATTAACTAATCAAAGTTCTCCTTTTTTTAATAAATATTTTTATAGCTTTGAATTCATTGACTATATTAAATAAATTTGAAGAGAATTCAATAGAGTTGAAAGGGGCAATCTTTATTCTATCAATATTGTATGATATTATTCTATATTTTAAATATAACAAAGTTTAATTTAACATTTTATATTTTATAATTTTATAGTTTATTTTTAATTAATTTGGTAATATATATTAATTCAAAACTCATTTAATATCTTATTAATTTGATTCATTTAACCAAACATATTGATTAATTTTAATTAATCCTTTTTAATAGATTATTATTATTAAGAGGCATAGGTATCAATGAAAAGTAAAACTCACATAATGAATTGGCGTTAAATTTATCAATTTTATTTCACTTTAGAATTATTATAGCTTCAATTTTTGCTAAATAAATCAATTATAAACTTATATTTTAGAAATTTAAATTGAACTAATTTGGAATTATAATTTTTCACTATTACATAGTCTATAGTTGATTCATCCAATTGGATTCTATTTGCCAAAAAGATAATAATTGATGATAATTTCATTAAGGATAAATACTAAATGAATCATAGTTATAATTTTAATTATATAATTGATCATATTAGGCTTACTCAAATCTGTCCCACTTTTTCCAATTTTCAATTTGACTAATTTTTTCCAAAACCAAAATCAGTTACTCAGCCAAAAAAATTGAAAAAATTGGTTAAAAAAATAGCTTACCAATTTTTTCAATTTATAAAACCCACTAGTTTTCTCCCATAAAATATAAAAATAAGGCTAAAGATTTATTATTGCAATTTACAACAGTATGACTTTATTCTATATTAATCAAACAACTTTTATTTTGTGCTGAATACCACACAAATCTATTAGCAAGAACACTGCTTTTAAGCTTTATCCTGTTTTTTTCTCCTATGTCATCTATTATTAATACTGATAATAACAATAGAGACTCCCTTAAACCACATTTGATAGAAGCTATACTTAGTTAGTTGAGGCAAGAGGAAAACTATGAATCCTGGTGCTCTAACAAGTTAAACACTTCTTTTCAAATATGCAGGTTTGTTCTTGTTTTAGAAAGAGTAGATTATATAAAGTTGAGAAAGAAGCTTGATAAAATATTTAATCATGTAAGAACTCTTATTCTCAAATTTAAAACTGCTGAACAAGTTCTAACAAGTAAATAATGTGGTAGAAATGGCCCTTTGTTTACAACAGTTAATACTCTTATAACACAAGATGATTTAGTTTTTAGAGCTTCTAACATAGCTCCTATAGCTTTTTTATCACACAACTAGTTTCACTATGAGGAACTAGATTACCTAGATGATAAAAAATAAAGTAATAGTAGCTTTCACCTTTCATTGTTTTTTTTAATTAAAAACTTTAGAAACATAAGAAACAATGAAAGAAGAAGAAAAAATACCTAATTTTCCCTTTTTCTTGAGGTTATCAAAAAAAACATACAGGAGCAAAATAAAATTTCAAGATAATAGATTAAGTTACAACAACTACAAAAAAAATGTTATTTATAAATATTAAAACAACAACAATTTTTAATGGAAAAACTCTTATAATTAATATAAAGGAACTTTAAAAAAAGTGGTTAGTTTATATGATTTTTATTACAAAACAAAATATAATCAAAAGAATACATCTAAAATAGTTAACCAAGTGTTAGTTTGTGATAAGATTACTACTTGTAATTTATTTAATTTAGTAAAGTTATTATGTGTGTTGATTATATCTTGTTTATTGTTGTCAATATTAATATTTTCACCAGTTTCTTTTTCAACTCCTTTTTTTAAATTGTAGTTTTATTCATTAAGAGAAATAAAGTTGTAAAGGAAAGTAGTTATATATATAAGTGTAACAACAAATTAATAAGCTTTTGTATTTTGTATATAATAAGGTAGTAACTTTAAACAAAAAAAGATAGCTTTCTAGATATTAAAAGTTCTTTTTTACTACAGATTACTTTTTATTATATACAATATTGAATTTTTCTATTCTTTTCTTTATAGAGAAAAAAATAGCTTCAATCTAATTTCTTTAAAATAAAGTAACTATAAACTTATTATTAATATAACCTATAAAAAACAAAAATTAAATAAAAACATTTATTTGTTATTGATAATAAATTAACTTAAGTATGAAGCAACTATATTACTTATTATTATTTATAAGAATATATTCTCTTTGTTTAAAGTATTTATTTAACTTATTGAATAATTTAAATGTTTTTAAAATACTAGAGTTATAATATAATTTAGGTTTCCTAAACTTAAAATATATAAATTTATTTGAAGATAATATAACAACTATATATTAAAGGCTATGTGTGCTTTTTTTGTTGTAATATAACTAAATATAAAATGTAAGCTAATTTTCAAGTATAATATAACTACCATTTAAATAACCAGTATAGTTATTAAAGGAGAGTTGTTCTGAATAAGCTTCCTCTATATTATAATGATGTTCTAACCAAACTATTTGATTATCTAGTTTCTCTCTAATAAAACATATTATTCTTTTAGTATATAAAATAACAATTCCTTCTCCTATTTAGAACTTTTCTGCTATATCTTTTAAACATGCTTTTTTGTAACCTAGTTAGTAAAGTGTAACTGCTAATTGAGTTTCTAAAGGTGTATATTTTCCTTGATGAGAAGAAATGAAATTTTTATGTGACTGTAAAATATCAGCAAGTTAGAAAAACTTAGCCTTTAGCATCCTTATCTATCTTTTGAAATCATTTTCTTCAGAAGGAAGTTTATGTATAGACTACTATAGCAAGTATAATGTGTATAGCAAGTGTGGAGATATGTATCTTGAGGTTTTTAGTTCATATAATAATCTTAAAATTGCTGGATCATCTGAGTTCTTATTAAAGTTTACTATAGTAAAAGTAATGAGGAACTCTACTATTTCTTTTGTGTTAAGCATAGGAAAAAATAAAACTTGTGAGGTGATTTTAATGAATATTATATATTTTTTAGTTTGAGAAGAGGAAAACTTAGAGTTAATTATCAAAAAAATTCAGTGAATTTTTTTAGGTCACATTTGAGTACATTTTTAACATTTTTCAGAAAAATCAGAAAAATCAGGAATCAGGACAGATTTGAGTAGGCCCATTATATGTTTATTAATTGAGTAGGTAAATTATATGATTATTGAATCATTATATGATAAAATGTGGATGATAATGATTTCATAAAATTAATATAGAAACCCTTTAGGATATTAACGTCTTGCTTTTTTGCCTTTTCATTTGTATGGATTCGGCTTGGAAATTGATTTACTTTCTCCACGGTTTTTGCTACCACTTTTATTATTACCCGCAATTTGATCATTTCGGCGGTTGCTATCATTACCATTATTGCTACTATCGCCATTACTGATCTCAGATCCATCAGTACCGCCATTGACGTTATCTTCACTGTTGCTATCTGATCCATCATTACTATGATTGTTATTATCGCTTTTGATATTGTGAGAGCCATTATTGCCGCTGGTGCCATTATCTCCTCCATTAACGCTAGTATCATTATTATCATTACTCTGATTATCAGTTTCATCATCGTCATCATTGTCATTTCTACCATGACCATCATTGCGAGAACCATGATTGCCTTTGGCATTCTTATTATTGGATTCCAATTCAATTTCGGTCTTAATGACTTTCTTACCATGAGTTTTTACATCGATATCAACAACATCGTCTCCTCTTAAAACTTTAGTATCCAAATCGACAGCAGCTTTATCTCCATTTTTATTGTTCCCGGTCTCACCATGACCATTGGGTCCATCACTGTCAATGGCATCTTCGACAGTGTCAACCACTTCCTCAATAACATCTTTATCTTTACCTTTACCTTTACCTTGAGATTTCTTCGATCTAAGATTTGGACCATGTCCTCCATCTTCTAGAAGATCCAGGTTGACATTGATATCTTGACTGTCTTTTCCACTTTGATGATGACCTGACCTATCTTTAGCTTGGTCATTTTGATCCTTCAATAAGTCCGAATCGGCAACTTCATTGACAGTTTTCTCAACTTTTTTAACAGCATGTTGAACTTCTTTCTCAACTTCTTTCACGACTTCTCCCTGGTTGATACCACTAACCTTATGTTTGGTATTTGAGGTCTTATCTTTATTGGAACCACTCAATTCGATACCAACCAATTTTTCATCTTTGTTATCCTTTTTGTTTCCATGATTGCTGTCTTTATCCAGCACAGTGAAATCAACATCAATGTCAACTACATCTTTGCTTCCTTTAGATTGATGATTTCCAGCGTGTTGAGGAAGTACGTTAATTTCTACATCAACCGCATCGTCATCACTCCTACCAGAGCCATGTCCGTTATTTCGAGTTCTGTCAAGGACATTAACATCTAAGCCAACTGCATCATTGCCTCCTTTAGGAGGATGACCTCCAGAATGTTGAGAAAGCACATCAACACCAACATCGACTACTTCACTGCCTTTCTTTCCGGATTGATTTCTATTAGCGTGAGTCTTGTCGAGGACATTCACACCAAGGTCAACTACTTCGCTGCCATCCTTGGGTTTGTGACTTCCACTGCGTTGAGAGAGCAAATTGACATCAGCGCCAACTACGTCATTTCCTTTCTTTCTAGATTGATTTCCATCAGTATGAGTCTTATCAAGGACATTCACACCAAGATCTACCACATCATCTCCGTCTTTCGATTTCTTGCTTCCATTGTGTTGAGAGAGTAAATTGACATCAGCGCCAACTACGTCATTTCCTTTCTTTCCAGATTGATTTCCATCATTATGAGTCTTATCAAGGACATTCACACCAAGATCAACTACTTCATTGCCGTTCTTCGATTTCTGACTTCCACTGCGTTGAGAGAGTAAATTGACATCAGCACCAACTACGTCATTTCCTTTCTTTCTAGCTTGATTTCCATCAGTATGAGTCTTATCAAGGACATTCACACCAAGGTCAACTACTTCATCTCCATCCTTCGATTCCTTGCTTCCATTGTGTTGAGAGAGTAAATTGACATCAGCACCAACTACGTCATTTCCTTTCTTTCCAGATTGATTTCCATCATTATGAGTCTTATCAAGGACATTCACACCAAGATCAACTACTTCATTGCCGTTCTTCGATTTCTGACTTCCACTGCGTTGAGAGAGTAAATTGACATCAGCACCAACTACGTCATTTCCTTTCTTTCTAGCTTGATTTCCATCAGTATGAGTCTTATCAAGGACATTCACACCAAGGTCAACTACTTCATCTCCATCCTTCGATTCCTTGCTTCCATTGTGTTGAGAGAGTAAATTGACATCAGCACCAACTACGTCATTTCCTTTCTTTCCAGATTGATTTCCATCATTATGAGTCTTATCAAGGACATTCACACCAAGATCAACTACTTCACTGCCATCCTTGGATTTCTGACTTCCACTGCGTTGAGAGAGTAAATTGACATCAGCACCAACTACATCATTTCCTTTCTTTCCAGATTGATTTCCATCAGTATGAGTCTTGTCGAGGACATTCACACCAAGGTCAACTACTTCATCTCCATCCTTCGATTTCTTACTTCCATTGTGTTGAGAGAGTAAATTGACATCAGCACCAACTACGTCATTTCCTTTCTTTCTAGATTGATTTCCATCATTATGAGCCTTATCAAGGACATTCACACCAAGGCCTACCACATCATCTCCATCCTTCGATTTTCCTGACCCAGTGTGTTGGGAGAGTATATTAACATCGGTATCAACCACGTCCTTACCTGATTTTGGAGCCGATGCTTCATGACGAGTGTTAAGAATATTAACATCACCATCGACCACGTTGCTTCCATCTTCTTTCGAAGCAGCGCCCTTCGTTTGATGAGTCTTACTTAGAACCTTCACATCGGCATCTACTACATCGTTATCCTTGGCGACCGCTCTCCGAACGATACCACCTATCTCGGAATGAGTAATAGGTTTAGCCATCAGTGACATGATCAAAATGCTAAAAATAGTTGCTGAGCGCATAATACAATGAAAATAATTAATTGATTGAAATGAATTAATGTATTAATGTATAAATGTATGATACCGAATATTTGTCTCTTATCACTACTTTATATACATACTACCTCAGCATATTATATCATATCTTATCATTTTAATTCTACGGAAATTATTATAATTTCATCAAATTTATTAATATTAAAATTTATTAATTTTCCCAATTCAATTCCAAATAAAATTGGTTAAAAATTTGCAAATCTTTTCATATATAATTTCCTAACGGATTCGGTATTAACGGAAATATTGGTAAATGGAATTATGGAAAGTTTTTTTTATTCTTAACAGCAATATTGAGATATTTGATAGTTGTCATGGTGTGATTAGTATTCATTTTTGAAATTAATTATTATTAATGTAGCGCTTAGAGATGACTAATGTGGTTCATTTTAAGATTATACTTATTAAAATATTTTTTATTTGCTTGAAATTTAAGCGTTTTAAAAATAAACCATCATTATTGTTAGCAAGACCAGTTTAATATTTGAGCTTCCTCAAAATACAACAATACATATAATTTATAATCTTTAATGCTTTATATTAAATAATTCAAAAATCAGTCATAATTCCAACTGGTTAGTTTATATTGATTCATTTTGTTTTATATAATATATTAAAGGGCTGTTATATCCAAATTAGTTAAATATATTTTCGTCTACTAAGCTATGGATAAGTAGGATTAAAAAACTATCAGACATTTATCAATCCAATATTGAATAGATTAAATTTAATATTCAGACTCTTAAATTATTAGTATTGAATGATTACAGAGATATATTTCAAATGTAAGACATTTAATCTGATATTATATTCATTGATACACAATAAATTGAATAAAATATCTTCTTTTGATATTATCAAATTAATTTGTAGCCATAATGATAAAGGCGAACAATTAGAATATTCGTTGACAAAATAATATGAAAAATTTAATTCGTATTATTATCAATTTAATAATCATGCAATATATTGATAATTGAAAATTGATGAAATTTTTGGGAAAATGATATGAGAAGTGAATGGAAGTGTGTATCAAGATATAGCATACTATGGTATGAATGAAAAATATTCATAACATCTTGATAGAAAGTATGAATTCATTTTAGTTGTAAAAATTGATGATTGTAGTCCACATATATTTGCTTAATATCTCCATTATCATCCAAGTTATTACATCTAGTAGATATTACTTCATTCTTCACTTTTAATTATTCTCAATCCATAGAAAGTTCGCTAGCCTCATCCAAAAATGCTCCAAAGTTTCCAATACTTTTCAAAGATCCTTGGTCGTCATACAACGGGCCATCAACAGGCTTCAGTACGATTTCCAAAAGACTTTCAGTGGCTCCCGTCTCACAATTGATATCCAAAAGAGTATTGTTCAGAGTTTCTAAGAAGATTACTGCGGTGTGATCTATACTGTATCTATAGTGACTCATCTATGTGGTGATTGATGTGGGTCCTTAGGACCGTCAGAATGCTTGATTAGATGTTTGTGTGGTTTCTTTTTTTTTTCATTTTTTTATATCTTATACATCGCTAAGGTTTATCACTTTTCTTAGATTGATTTTGGGCTTATTTGCAAGTGTTAGCAATCAATTTAGCAGTGGTAGAGCATATATTTCATTAGTAGCCATGACTAAATATTTCAATTATGAAAAACTATAAAAGGTTAACAGATATAAAGTTTTAATAGAATCAATATACAATATTATTTTGAGAATGAATTTTGGTATTGGTTAAATTTGAAATAGTTTTGACATGTGGTAAATTGATTTATATATTAGGGCTGAAATAGGTTGTTGATGTTGGTTTATTGATGATTGTCAAATTTATGTTTTTGAGCTTATTCTTGTGTTTTTAAATAATATGAACTATAAAAGACAAATACCAATCTTAAGCTGTAATGCAAATTAGGCTGGTTTATATTAAAATTTTATTTATCTCTATCAACATTGATATTATATTGAAAGTTTAGTTTAAGTGCAGTATATAATACAAAGTTTTATATATTAAATGATGTAGATATTTATTCCATACAATTGTTGATTAATATAAACCATCTTATTTTATATCTTCAAAATTAAAAATTTATATAAATTGGATCTATTTCACACCTAGAAACATTTTTATAATTCTTTTGACATTTTAATTAATATTAATCATTAATATAATGACTAATGATAGAGAAAATAACAAAAATATATTACTCTGATTAGCAATAGCTGTTATAATTTCATGATGATTGATAAAATTAATAAATATGAAAATCATAAATAAAATAATAGTAATGTTGTATAATTGTTTTATTACATTGAATCAACAATTATAATAATATTTTTTACAGAATTATGATTAAAACAAAAAACTGCTATATATGCAATAAGTCAGATAATTATTTATATCATGATTTCAGTAGTAGGTGAATATTATGATATTCAAAACAAAATTTCAAATCCCAGTATAGATAAGTTAATAAAAATATTTTCTAACTTATATTATTTGATGGTTGAGCTTTATCAACCTATATTGCTTTATTTCAATACATCGATTAGAATTTCAAATGGCCATAAACAGTGCTATCTTTATATATGAAAACATAACACTAAAACAATCCCCAACAATATTTCATTATTTAAAATTCAAACAAAAACTAAATATTCTAAATAAACCACACTTTAAATCCCATCATATCTCAAAAAATTCAATCATCGATGATAATCAAATTGATGGTATTAAGAATATAAATTATCATTAATCATTTTGATGGCAATCAAGATGTTAAAAATTTAACATTATAAATGATGCGATATATTATGTTATTCACATTTCTCATTTATGTCGGTGATGTGATTTCAATTACATCTGGTGAAAATATCTGAGAGATTCAAAGAGGTGGGCTGATTGAAGATTTTGAAATAGTTCAACTGGGTACGAATATTGGTGACAAGGATGAAGACATTGAAAGAGGTGAACGATTGCAAAAACAGGAAAATAAGGGTAAGGAGGAATCTAATCAAGACACTTTTTCTAGAGTTAATATGAGTGAGGCTTATGTGATTGATTTGTTAAGTGCCCTTTTAGGAAATTACCTTGACTCATTGTTAGCATTTTAGTCATTTTATTATGAAAATATGATTAACTGATTTTATAATATAGTGGTATCAGTATTTATATTAAGTAATAGAATTATGAGGGCTAAAATGCATTTATATATCAATTATATTGAGCTTTATATATCACACCTCAACAATTAAAAAAATCTTTTAAATTTGCAATATTAAAATCCAATCCTATATTGTATACTAATTATCAGTATTTTAATAAATTTAATAGATTCATTTAAAAATTATATTAGATATATAACTCAATTTTATTGATCAATTCTGTCATAAATGGTGATGTTTTAAATGAAATACAATAGATTTAAATGCTTTGTAATCATATTATTGATAAAAAATCCAAAAATTGCATGTAATTGGGTTCAAAATATGTAATCATCTAATGACCTTTAATATTTAATTTTATATATTTGATCATGAATTTTTATTAGATCAAAATTTTTATAATTATGTTGAATTCTATTTTGAAGTATACTATATAATTTTTTGTGATGCATATATTCCAAAAAAAGAATACTCAAAGCATCCATTCGGAGCATTAATATAGCACATCATTCCAAGCTTTCAATATTATTAAGGAACTTTCAAGTAACCAAAATTTCCGTTAAAAAATCGTATGGAAAAATTAAATTGATCATTACTTATAAAACTTTTGAATAAAAGATAATTTTTAACAAATATCAATAGGCGTAAAATATCTTGATTTTTGTATAATTTTTGGAGAGAGTATATAAATCACATCTCTTATCCAAGTTAATACCATCAAATTATATTTATTTAATATTTGATATTGGTTAATTTTTAATTTTAATATAATTTTGAAGAATGCGTACTGCCACTCTACTCGCAATTTGGATGACTTCGTTGGTTGCTACACCAGCTATCCCTTCCAGGCACCCAAAAGTGCGCAGAGCTGAGAATAAGGCCAACGATGTGGTCAAAGCCGACGTTGATGCTTTAAGCCACAAGAAACATGAGGATGATGATTTTGATGTGGACGCCATTTTGGATGAACTTTTGGCAGATATTAAAATTGATGATGTAAATGGAAAAGACGGTGCTGTAGACAATTTAGTAGAAACTGTTGAAGGGGCTACTAAACTCGATCTAATCAAGAGTAGCAAAGTCAAGCGTCCATCCAAAAAGAATAAAAAAAAAGATGCATTGGATGTTGATGTCACTGCTCTCGATGATCCTGCTGTTGCTGAGCTTGAAGTTGACAATAATCGTAAAAAGCTTGCTGAGCTTGATGTGACTTTTGAAGAAAAAGCGGAGGAAGTGGAACAATCAGAACAATCCGAAGAGCCAGAAGAGCCAGAAGTGTCAGAAGTGTCAGAAGAGCCAGAAGAACCCGAGGAAGTAACAGAAGAAACACCTAAGCCACCTCATCGCTATAGTAAGAAGAGACCTTACGGTAAGCGCAGGTCACATAAAGCAAAAAATCGCAGAGGCCTCAGGTATTTTTAATTCTCAACTGGATAGCTTCAATTTAATTTTTTTACCAAAAATACTGAATCTAATTTAATCAATAAACATATTATTTTTACAATAGTTTTTTATTCAAATGAGCTTATATAATATTTTATACATCTCATTACCAATTAATGTGTTTCATTATAGATAAAATACTCATAACATTTATCTTAAGTACTATAATTTGTGAATTCCTATAATTAACAATTTCTAATGTATTGTATTAAAAATTATAAAATCTTAATTACATTATAAAAATGATCAGTTATGAATCAAATAACACTTTTGAATTCCTTAATGTGATATAATATCCAATGATTCCCATTTATAAATATATAATTAGAAAATTATTACTAAATGTTAAAATTCAATATACATCATTTAACCTAAATATTATATACTATTAACATCAAAATTTGAATATTCTTTAATAAATATTAGTATAGATATTGAATATTCATTGAATAGTTCAATAAAACCATGAATAATTTAAACACAAGAATAGTTCTTAATCGGATAAAATATTGATTATTTTAATATCTGTTAATCATCAAAAATATATTATTAAAATTTATTCAAACTTTCAAACAGCTTTATACCATTAAATTAATATTAAATTTAACCAATATTAAGATTTAAATTTGAAATGTGCTGAGGTTGTATATCATATTACTTATTAATGACTATGTAAAATAACAATAAAGTTATTATTTTAATATAAATATATTGAGTAATTATAGTATTGAGATTGATATTTTTTATATCGAATCGAATTACTTAAAAAATGGGTAAAATATATATAAACGTAATATGATAGGTTGAGTACTTGCATTTACTATAAATATAATCATTAATTATATGGTTAGTATTATTACGCTAAAATTAAACAAGATAAATTTCTAAATCTTATTATTTCATTTTTGATGTTTGATTTTGTAAATATACCATAATTTACTATCTATTAATAACTACAAAATATCACTGAGAAAATTATTTATATATTATATAATCTTTTTTTATTCAAAATGAAGTGGAATCATTTACAGAATGATGGTTTGATAAAATTTCAAATAAGAATTACCATTTTATAGAGATTATTTTAATAGATAGTAATATATTGTCAAATTTAATATTAAGATTCCAGAATAGATCAATCTATTATTTGATCTGAATTGATAAGAATAATAATATCCCTGAGATAGTGATTATACTAATCATTTTATTATTTCATTAAATATGCGTAATGTAATCTTCATTTCATTGTTAGTTGCATTTACTGGAGCTATTCAAGCAGCACATCATCATACCGGATTAGTTGGCTGTGAAGCATTGACTAAGGGAGACCTGGCAAATGTTAGTGTAAAGGTTGACAGGGACAGCAATCTGATCAAAGATGAAGATAGAAATAGCGGCTTGGATGTAGATAACCTTTTGAAGCTGAGTAACTTGAATGATGGTCTCATTGATCTCAATGATTCGGAAAATAAAGATGATAGTATTGTCGAGTACTTAGCTTTGGATTTAAATGATTTTGATGATGTGATGGCCTTGTTAAATCTGAGTGAGAAGGATTACCTTAACATTTTCCATTCGAGATCCGAAGCTATTCAGTATAGTAGTAACGAAAGTCAGTAAAAGAGTAGTGCGGAATGATTGAACATGAAAGCTGATGCTCTTGAAGGTATGATGTCGATGATATCAAGCTCGATAATGATTTTAGAGAGATTGCCGAAGTCAAAATTTCGCTTGGTAATGTTAATACTTAACAGGATTCAGGAGATGATAATGATGAGGGAGATAAAAAAGAAATCAAAACCTAAATCACTTTGATTACGTTGTAAGCCTCCAAAGAAAGGGCACTATTATAAACCCAATTCTCATCACCAGTATAGCGAATATGGAAGGAGGAGTCCTAATGGTAGATATTTTTTACAACCTTCTTTTAGACCAGGACCAATGTATGAACCTGACTACGGACGCCCGATTGGGTATTCTATGCCGTATCCACCAAGTTATCGTTAATAATCATATCTTATATTCACATTTTAATTATCAAATAATTCATAACAATATATATTGAAAGTTAGATGTATTATTTCTAATCTACAGATTTTTAACTTTTCTAATATTTGATACTTCCTTGATTGCTATAATAATTGATAACCCTAACTTTTTGATTAATTTTTTGTTGAGGTATTATAAATAACGGTATTAAATATTTCAAAAAGAATTCTACCAACAAATTCATTAATTTATATTGATATATTTCAGGAAATATCTTAAAATTTTAAATATGATATTTAAATTTGTTAGGTTTTTATATTTGTCGCTTAATTTATGATTTATGAAGTTAATATACATCAATACTAAATCTCTAACTAATATAAACACATATTTCTTATTGATAATTGTTTTGTATTTTTGAAACATAGAAATAAATTGTTTTCTGGCAAAAAAATCAATAATGTATTATGTAATTCGTGAATTGAGTTCAGATAGATATTACAATCCTTGTTTTCAAAATCATTTTTATCCCAATAAATAATTTAATTTCTGAATACATTGAATAATATCTTGCTAGTATTAAAAAATTATAGTATACATAATTTTGTCATAACTTCGTCCAATTAAGCTATATTTTAAATAATATTTTATATTAATTACGATTATACAAATTAATGAGATATACATTATTTCAGATTTATTAAGATAGATCTTTAGAAAAAACTAAATAATTTACTATATTTAAAACTTAACATCCCATATATTTTTATTAATTTTATTTTAGTGCTTGGTTTATTATATTGCGGTTCTACCGATTGCTAGTAGAAGGTTAATAATAGATAAAGAAGCGGCTTGTTTATGGTCTGTTTGGTAGTTTAGGTTAGAGTGTTTTATTGGGTTTGTTAAGGGTTTTATGGACTTCGCAAAAGACCAAAGGTGATGGTGCTAATGTATCTTTTATAAAATAATTGTCGGCTGTAGGTAATGTAAAGTAGTATATTGGGTTGCTAGAAGAATGAGATCTTGGAGCGGTGTGATGAGTCTTTTGGTGGTAAGACTCCATAAGGTAATAGATCGCGAGATGAAGTTGGTGGAGTGAGTGACCATTTATATAGCCACAATATATATTGGAATAAAATCAATGTATGTTTAAATGAAAATTATTTGAAAATATGATTTAATGGGGTTACTTCATGTTCGAAATATACTTAATAACAAAATATTAAGAAAATATATTCAGGCTTCATTTTGAGAAGTCAATAAAATGAATTCAATTACTGAATATCTGATATAAAACTAAATAGATTTTTTAATATATTCTTAACTGCAACTGTGATTAGTGCGAATTAGAGTTACCAATTCAGTTTAATTCGTTTTATAGTAAGTTTCAAATCTGCAGTAGAGTTACAAATTAGATTTCAACATAATCGAAGTCTTTTAAAGCTAAATTAAGCTAATATCAAATTATTCAATGTTAATTATTTTTGATACTTAGTTATCCGTGGAATTACTTTATCTCCTCTTCTAGTTGCCATTTTTTGCAAGCTCTTCCAATGAGTATCAGAGGTCCTTAATGTGGAGAGATGGTGACAATAAAGTACATACATTGGAGTTACTCCATTTTTTGGATGTTGATCCCAATAATTATGAAATTGATGACATTGAAGAAAAGGTTGAAAAATCTCATGAATCCAAGGAACATCATAAGCATCATAATGATCTATTGGAAGGAGCTTTCAATGTTTTGTTATTACACATAGTGAAAACCACCAAGGTAAAGGTGATAAAGGAATTGAATTAAATTCGCAAATTGAAAATGATAGCGATTTCGTGAATGTCTAGTTAAATGAAATAATAAAAAGGTTCTCAAACTTAAAATTGATGATGATGAATCGGGAAATAAGGAGCTTAGTACAATTAAAAATAATTATTGCATCAATTGGGTACTCAAAATAGATGGTTCAAGTCTAAACTTAGACCTGAACCGCATTTCTAATCTGAATCTGAAAGATCAGTTTCCAAAATACCATGCACTTTAATGACTTTTCAATTTTCAATCCTATTATTAAGATTACTTATTTTTTCTCGGATTATAAGGCCATTTTAATAATTTTACAATTTTATTGACCATTCAGCATTTAAATGGTAATAAATTATTTTCTATATTTCATACAATTTTTGTGATATAAATTAATCCAATACATTTCCTTTTAAATATCTAATATTTATATTAACAATAATTGAATACAAAAGTTAATGCTCTAATTTAATATTGATAATAATCAAAATTAATGGAGACTTTATAAATTTCGATTATATGACTGAATCTGCAAAAGGTATTCTTTATTATTAATAAATCGTTGTATCCAATTCAATAAAATTAAATTATATTTGAGAAAAAATTCAATTACATTCAGATAACACCTGATATTTTGTACATGATAATAAAAATGATATAAAAGTTCTTTAATAATAGCTATTATTATTTTAGTTTGAATAAATATACACCCTATATTAGAATAAAAATGAAATAAAATCTAAATCATAATTTCATCCAATTTAGACATTGAAAATACTCTTTATTGAATCATTGATATACCATTTTCAATTGATTGAAGTTTCATCTATAACCCCAGGTTATTTGAGTATTTCAATATTTAATCAATAAAAATGATCAAACACCCAAAAAATTAATTATAGATAAACTATTATAATTTTACTATTTTTCTATTTTGATTATTAGGAAGAATCAATTCAGTTCCAATTTATTAACCAATTTCTATATTGAGTCAATTATCCACATGATAATAAATATTAAAGATTAGAAGATATCGAGATAAAAAATCAGTATATTTCAGTATTATTTTAAAATCGGTAATAAAATTTTAAATGATTAATTATATTATATAATATTATATGCAATTTCCCCAAAGATAATTGTTTAATATTATCACTAATATTGAACCATTCAATATTATTAAATGTTCATAAATTTGTCATATTTGAATATCATAAACATAGATCCTCCAATCAATTAATTGATATCGTATAAACAATTCAATTGGATTCTTGAGATATATAAGCAGATTTTAAGTACCGTAAAAAATTAAAATATTGCAATTCAATCTATATATATATATATTTAATAATGCACACTACTACATTATTCAGTTTACTCCTAACTAGTTTAATTGCTACTCCCATTACTCCTTCGGAACATTCATTGATACGTCGATTAGACCTATTGAATAGGTTAATCGAAGTAGATGCTTTGGATGCCCTTGATATTGGAGGCATTACTGGTCGTGAATCCCGTCACCCTCGCGAAAAAGAAGATGGAATCAATTTGGATGCTAGGATCGAAGAGGATGAAGATTTGGCCGAGCTTGAATTAGATGATGAAGCTAATGATATTGCTGGCATTCAGATCTTGGAGGAAGAGATACCTGAAGAGCCCGCTGAAGAGCCAGAAGAGCCTGAGGAATCTGAACAACTCGAAGAGTCTGAAGAGCCTATGTATGAAGATGATGATGAATATAATGATGAATATGATGATGAATATGATGGCAAATACGGTCGCTATCCTGGAGGATATAACGACCGCTATGATGGAGGCAGATATCGTAGCTATGACGTTGGATACAGTGGTGATTACGGCAATGGTTACTATGATAACTATAATGGTGGTTATAATGGAGATTATGATAATAGAATGTATCCAGGATATTTCAAAGATTATAATGGTGGTTATCGTAACGGCTATAGCGGTGGATATGGTAATGGTTATAACGGTGGATATGGTAAGAGCTATGATGGAGGTTATGATAATGGCTATAGCCGAGGCTATAGTGACAGCAATGGTTACAATGGAGGATATGATCGATACAATGGTGATTATGGTCCATATGGTGAATATTAGTACTATCCAACTCCATCTAATCGGTTTATCAACAAAGACTTTGATTATACTTCAATCATCCAACTTAGATATTTTATATCTTTAAATATTCATTGAATTTCTCTTTTAATTACTTTTATAATAAATAGCATAATTATTCACTTCTCAGAATTAAATCATGTAAAACCAATTGCCTTCTTTTTTTGAAAAGAAAAAACTATCATTAAAATCATTTTTAGGCCTTATATATATATATATATATATTAATAATTTACTTGGATAATTTGTTTATTAATTTTATTAAAATCTTTAAATTAATAAATATTCCAATTGACATTTATTTTTGAATCAATATGTTATTAATGATAACTATATTCATATAATTTTTTGATATTAATGAGTATAAAAAATTCACTATCCTTACAATATTAGATTTTGTGGTATAATTTATCTGATTTATATAAGCTTTATATTAATCAAATTTATATCCCTTTATGAATATCAATTAAATATAGAGTTGTTCTTTATTCGATCTGATTTTTGGATTAGGTTTTTAGTAATTGAGTTAATAAACTGAGTTGAATTCAATGTTAATTATTGTGTTGGAATCATAAATAATATTAAAAAAAAAATAACATTAAATTCTAAAAATATTTATAATTCGATATCTTACAGCACAATAAACAATATTGATATAAACACTACAGAATTGAAAAAGAGTAATTTGGTGACTTAAAAATTGACAATTTTTATATATGTGGAGTTGTTAGCAAAACAATAGATTTGATCTAAAAAAATAAATCTCCAAATATATAATAATTATATAATCAATGATTGATGATTTGATAACAAAATAAGTCATTTGAATTTTTATTAATATTGATCGACAAAGTTAGGATTACAAATTATCAACATTGAAATGGTTGCATTTTTATATATAAATCTGATGTGAGGACTAAAGTCATCATATTATTTACTCATTGCTTTAATTCATCTTATATTTATTGTTTAACTATATGCATTCAACTATTTTGTTCGTTCTATTAGTTTCTAGTTTAATTGCTACCCCCCTTCCTGCTCCAAGTCATGCTTTGACTCGTCGTATCGATGCTTTGAAAGGATTGGACTTGGGAGATTTAGGTCTCATAAATGATATCTTGAAACTTGGTGAAAAACATCCTAAAAAGCAGCATCCTTCAAAAGATAAAGGAATTGAGTTGCGAACTGATGTTGAAGATGAAGATGATATATTAGATATTGGCCTGGATGATAACGAAGAGGAAGTTGTTGATGTAGCTGTTTTGGAAGAAGAGCCTGAGCAGCTGGATGAACCCGAAGAATCTGAAGAATCTAAAGAGTCTGAAGATTCCGAAGAATATGAAAGTGAAGATTATGAAGATTATGAAGATTATGAAGGCGAGTACGATGAAGATGTATACGATGGCCAGAGGTATGGAAAGAAATCCAATGGCTATAAAGGAGACTATGGCAATGATGGTTATGATGGGAGATATGACTATCATTATAATGATGGACATGGTGGCTATAATCGCGAATACGATAGCTATGATGGAGAGTATGATGAGTATTACGGCGACTATGACGGCTATGATGGTGATTATCGCCAATACAATTTATACTGAATTTATGAAATCCAATCTGATTTAGAACATTCACTAATGTATGTATATAACAAATAACATCAACGTATCATAGTTCAATGCATAGCTCATTCAATATATATTATTTTTCATTTTAGAATCACTAATTGAATAAAAATCATTAAATTTGAAATTCATTTAATTATCCTTTTATTGTTGGTCAATTTCAAGTTTCATAATTTATAAAATGATATACATCAAATGAAATCAAAATGGTATAATGAATTTATTTACAGCTACATCAACATCACTTGATTTGATTTGATACAACTCTTATCCTATGTTCGATGTTTAGTTAGCATCGATAAAATATAAATGAAATCTTATTACAAATAATGGGCGTCAAATTATACCTTGAAATTATTGAAAACATAAATGTATTTCTAAAAATTTATTATTACCGATATAATCATATTATTACTATTTTGGATATTTTTGAATCTACTTATATTAAGTATTTATACATTTTTATTCTCATTTTTGAATCAATTACTTTAAAATTTTTAATTAGAGCTAATTAAATGAATATATGAACTTTGGCTTATTATATTTTGAAATTTTCAAGTGTATGTTATATTTATTAGTTTTATTAGATAAATTTGAGATTTTTCAGTCAGTTGAGCTCCTGTTATAACAAAATTAGGACAGGGCCACAGAAATTTTTGAATTTAATGTTTTTGCATTTATATGAGTATTAGAAATTATAGTCATTTTATTAATGAGGTAAAATTAGCAAATTTTTTAATATATAAACTATACTGTAATTTATAATCAATACCATGATAAAAAGTAAAATAATCAAGTTTTTAAGAAATACTACTCATATTTATTTGTAGAATTGTTGTAGGACAGTTTCTTTTGAAATAATGAAAGTTGAACCACATCTATTTGTATATCAAAGATTTTTATTCCAATTCTTTTAAAGGTAATATTTTATCAAATTTAATTGAATTTATTTTTGTATTTTATTAACTTATTTTTGATGGATTGAAAGCATATATTTCAACTATCCTTATATTTTAACTTTTTTATAATGATAGGTTTTCAAATGATAGTTATTATAACATTGAATTTCTCAATGCAATTAGGTTTGATTCAATATGAAACTTCTAATAAAGATATTACTTTTTATAAAGTAATTTTTTACTGTACTTAATCTTATCAATTAAATTTTATAATGAATAATTAATAATTGTAATACCTTTATATTCATTATAAAAAGTCACTGTAAACTGGTATAACAATCTCTATTATGATTATTATATATTGGGTACATAATAATCCAATATCAGAATAAATAATCAAAAAATACCAATTATATTTCACTAATTCATCCAATTCAAAATAGAGTAGATCCTTTATAGAATGAGAAATATCAAAACATTTGTCATTATTATCTCACTAATACTGCTCCTTAATAAGTAGTAAATAGTTTCAAATAAATGTTGTATATGCTTGATATAAGTAAAATTTTATTCTCTCTTGATCCTAGATAATAAACTTAAATCAACATATTGATGAATATATAAGAATATAGTGTATGAATATTGAAAATAGTTTATTTATCAAATAGAATATAATATTTATTGGATTTGATTAAACTTACTAAACATAAATTTTATATTACATTGACCAACTTCATAAACTAACTAATGTGACAATTAAAATGAAAAATTATAAATTGATGATCTCTATTGAGATTATCATTTAATAACAAGGATAGCATTTATTGTTTTGATAGTATATTTATAGTAAATATCGATATAGAAATTAAGTGATTATGAAAGATAATTAATGTGCTATTGTTCTTATTATAATCTTTCATGATTGGTGAAAATTTATACACAATCAACTATATACAGCTTGAACATTGAATTATGTAAATAAATGATCGTGATTTAAATTGGGATCAACATTGATAAAGGAAATTCAATTTATAAATTGTAAACATCTCAATAAATAAAGGTTATATATAAATGAGATCTGATGTAAGGACTAAAGTCATCATATTATTTATTCATTGCTTTAATTCATCTTATATTTATTGTTTAAATATATGCATTCAACTACTTTGTTCGTTCTATTAGTTTCTAGTTTAATTGCTACCCCCCTTCCTGCTCCAAGTCATGCTTTGACTCGTCGTATCGATGCTTTGAAAGGATTGGACTTGGGAGATTTAGGTCTCATAAATGATATCTTGAAACTTGGTGAAAAACATCCTAAAAAGCAGCATCCTTCAAAAGATAAAGGAATTGAGTTGCGAACTGATGTTGAAGATGAAGATGATATATTAGATATTGGCCTGGATGATAACGAAGAGGAAGTTGTTGATGTAGCTGTTTTGGAAGAAGAGCCTGAGCAGCTGGATGAACCCGAAGAATCTGAAGAATCTAAAGAGTCTGAAGATTCCGAAGAATATGAAAGTGAAGATTATGAAGATTATGAAGATTATGAAGGCGAGTACGATGAAGATGAATACGATGGTCATAGATATGGAAAGAAACCCGATGGTTATAAACGAGGCTATGACAGTGATGAATATAACCGAGGATATGATTACCGATACAACAACAATTATGACGGATATGATTATGAATATGACGGAGATAGTGGTGATTATGAAGACTACAATTGAGAATATGCCCCTTAAAGTAGATATTATTATAATCAAACTCATATTAATAATGATTTAGAGGATATATTTTTTTACCATTTCATCCAATCGTGTTTAAAAATAATAAATATTATTTTACGTTTAAAATAGCTTTATATCTTATAATCATAACAAAACTTTCTTAATATGATATATCACTGATTTCGATTTATACTAATCATTAGTGGATTTAAAATTGCTAAAAAATTCAATTGTCATATTTTCAAATAACTTAAAATTTCTGAAGATATAATAATATTATAACAAGACAGGAACCTCTAATTTCATCAAGTATCCTTATTAAATCAACTCAATATAATGATCATTTTTCCCTCGCATACAGATTCGCTTACTCTTTCTTAGATTTGCTATTCAGCGAAGCCACCACAGTAACTTCTAAACCACTTTACCCGACATACATTATAAAACCGGAATTTGGATGATTCAAATCAAGATCAGCCTTATAAGGGCCCTCTCCCCTAGTTGACAAAATCAATAAAATTCCCTTTTACCCATCTTATAGCCAAATATCCCGGACCACCCCTCTGTACTAATTCTGATCAAGACAATGCTTTCCCAAGTAGTGCCAATATCATGATTTCATTAAAAAAACAAATTTAAAATTAATAATTGTTTAATAAATTGAATGAAATTTAAAAATTGTGATGATTTCAATTTGAATGTTATATTCAATTCCAAGTTTTCATTAATAAGATTATAATATAACATTTATATATATCATGGAGTCAATACTTTATAATGGTCAGGTGAAACGATTCAAATATACATTTTTCTAATTTATTTATTATATATATCAAGTAACAAATGATAATATAGTTTTTTTTCGAAATTAATAAAATGATTTTGATATTTTGGATTTAATCCACCTACAGTTTGTTTTGATGATGTTATATTTCAGGTTATGATGCTCAATTATTTCTTATATCCCCTCCATATATCTTTATACTTTAATATATTATTATGAAATTTATCTGATATTGTCACTTAATGTTGTATAAATAATTTTATTTAATATTTTCTTCCGTGTACTTTTTATTAAGTGAATTTAAATATTTTGATATTTAAGCTATAGATTCTTTACAAATACTATTCAAAAAAACTATAATAATTTTCTAATTATTAAATTGCGATGAATTGATCATTAGGTATTGAAGAATATAATAGATATAAAACGTTCATCTTAATATTTTGTCTAGACATATTCCTAATAAATGTAACCTAAATTTGTAAATTTAAAAAGATATTTAATTCAAACTCACAGATAATGGAATTTATGATAATTTATAGAGTGAATTGAATATACCATTTTTTTACTTCAAGGGACTTGAACTTACTGATAATCGTTTTATAGTCACTAAAATTTCATTTTTATTATAAACATATTGATGCGTAATACAACTGATTAATTGTTTATATTTATTATAATGTTAATATTAATCATATAATTATCGGTTTAATTCTCATTCTTTTTATCATTTGTAAAACTCATCTTTAGCATATTCGAACCCTTACTAAATTTTTCAAAGGTTAACATTGATAATTTCAGAAAATATTAAAAATTAAATATTTTTGTTTATATTCTGTTGCTTTATCAATTAAACTGTACCAACTATTTATTAAACGGTTATATTATCAATTATCTCTCAATTTTATCCAACTTCCAAAAATTCTGGACAGTTAGGTTTTAATGATTTTAGCTTTCATTAACATAGATTATTCAATTCAAATATTGCATTTTACACTTATTCATAATAAAATAATATTGTTTAAACTAATATAAGAGCCTTTGAGTTAATCTTTATATTTCGTCGCTTTGAACTTTTGTTTTTTTAATTGTGTCAATTATATTTGATCAATTTTTGGTTCTAATTGAGTATTTAGTTAAATAGCGAGAATATTCAAATGTTAATTGACCGGTGAGGTCTACTTTCGCGTTCAACCAGTAAACAATTTTTATTATTTCAAGGGTTTATATAATTTCTAACCAAATTACCAGTTAAACAATCGCTAGTTATGAATTACCTTGGTTTTTAAAACGAGATGTTGAAGCGTGAAGATTGTGTAATTATTAATAAAATAATTCAAATATCATAATTGATTTTTTGAGTAATATTTTTTGGGATTATAATCAAATTAATATATATCTCTAAAACTTAAACTTATTCCTTTGTATTACACAGCTTTAAATCTTTCAATAGCTCTTTATCAAAATTTTCGATTAATCTGAAAATCATCGAATATTTCATAATCAACCAAAATTAGTCATTATTAATTTCTATTTGAAAGATCAAGCTTTTCTAAAATTTCAAAAATGATTATCAAAGCGAAAGTTTTAAGGATTAATCACTGAATATTATTATGGTAATAATACTAAATTCAAAAAATATAATATAAAATATATTCTATTTGATTTAAGGCTCTTATTTTTTATTTTTGGGATTTATTATTATTAATGATATTACCCTTATTCAGATATCTTTTGACGTTTCGAAATTAGCATGTCCTAAATATCATTTAATAAATTTGTTTGACAAACAGCTACCTTCTGAGTTGTAATATATAGTTATCCCTAAAAAGCCGCCTAGAAGACCTAAAAAGGCCAATGCAACTGTTAAATCTGTAAAACTTGAACAAGCTGCTCAGACTGTGCAATCTGTAGATATTCCCAAAACAACTGTTCTGGAGGTTGCTTCAGCTCAAACCGACTCTATTTAAGATCACGCTCCTTGTATTTTATCAATATCTGAGGAGAATAACATAGAAATAGTATATGTATTAAAACATTATGGGTTGAATAAAGGTTCAGTTGAACAACCTTCAAATTTTCAAATTACATAAGCTTACACTGAAATAATAGATATTAATAGTCTCAAGAAAACAAGCCAAAAGGAGTTGACTTAACTATGATTGAGACCATTTTATATGCTCCAATTAAATCAATACATCCATTTCTTACCAAATTTCATACTGTTAGATATCAGCTGACAATAACATTAAATGGAAGACTGGATTTAAAAATAGAATGCTCACCAAAACCTTTTCTACCAATGCATCCTTTCATCCTTAGTCCTCAAAAAAAGAAAGAATTGGCTGAAGTATAAAGAAAGGAAAAGGAAAAAGAAGAGGTAAAGTGATTAGCAATGATTCTGGGAATGAATAGAGATAATATCATCAGCATATTTTTCAGCTCAACTCGCTGCACAAAGTTTTCTTCATCAAAGCGACGCACTCCCAGTCCCGCTTCAGTCCTCCTCTTGGGCCCCCGGCTGCTTTTTAGTGATGAGCATATACTATATATTAAAAAAGCGAACTTGAATGAATACTTTCCTGTGAAACATTGCAATATTTCAGAAATTCAAAAATCCTATAATTTGATTTTGCTCTCTCAGTCACACGTTTTAAGTAAAAGTGAAACTCCAGCAGGACACTTCATTTTACTTGATATGCATGAGTGGTGGGACAATATTATGGCTCATGATAACTAGCTATCTCTCGCATCTAATTCTCACCAAAGAACTTGCTTCATCAAATATACACCTAGTTTTCCTCACGAATTCCAGTCCAACTTTAATACAATTAGACTTGTAGAAATATGATAAAAACAATAAAAAATATAAATTCAACCGAAGAGGATAATGAATATGACGAAGCCTTTATTTACTCAGGTTTGGAAATATATCGCAATTTTATTGATTATGGCTGTAAAGGCCTAAATTTCGCAAGAAATCTGAGAAGGGGAAGGGAAATACACCTAGAAAGAAATATAAGATTAACATTGGCGTTTCTGAGTCTGAAAACGTATCTCACGATTGGATCAGTTTTAATAATGATTTGATCCTTGATGGCCCTGCTCGAAGCGGGAAAAATATGACGGTACACCCATGTTTACACCCTATAGAATTCCAAGTCATTGAACTACACCCAAGAATGCTGCAATTTTCTAAGGAGGTACAATAATGGATTAAAGAAGTTATTAATACACACTTTATTGGAGGAAATGGGAAGAGCATTTTAGTAAATTTCATCATTCACGCCAATATTTTGCTTCACATTGACCACAATTCCTGGTAAGTTCTTATTCGGACTGCTAAAGGATCCAAAAGACATATCATTTTATTATCCAATTCTGGGCTTCAAATACTTGTTAATTGTAAATTAAATATTCAGCACACCTTATCCCTAGAATTAATCAACTCTGATACTCTTACACCTTATATTCATTATATTCATTATACTCATTATATTCATTATATTGCACATAGAGATAAGATTATACTAAACAAATCTGATAGTTTAACTGTATCTAATACTATGATTCTAGATATTAGTGAAGTATTAAATCAACTCGAATCGGTTTGTAAATTGATTCAATATCAATATATATCCAAGTCAGCCAAAATCATAAAATTGAAGATACTTTATCAAGGATGGGAATTGGACTAGATGCAGACCATGTTGAATCCGACTACGAAGACAAATTAGCTATATATGATTATATTCCTAATATCTGGAATGCTATTTGACAAGATTTTGATATTGAAAGTGCAAAATATGCCAAATTAACGGATACTGAGATGACCATAGAAGAATGAGCCACAGTTTTGAATATAAAATCCAACTCTGATATCTGGACATCTAATACTAAGATTAATTATGGAGTATTGAAGCCTGAAGTAGGCTTAAAATCAAACACGTTATTAAATTGGCTAGAAAAATACGACCCCTGATCTTCTAAATCAGCATATTCAGCCACTTTTCATTGTACTTTCCTAATAATATCGCATACCCTTGTGATGAAAGCGGCATTTGGAACTGCTACTCTAGTCATCCCATTATGCCATTATTAGTAATTCAAGTAACAACTTCTCCTTAATCAATCACAGCCACTTTTGGATCTTATAAACTTGAAACGCAAAATTACACATTATCATACACTTAAAGATGACATGACTAAACTAAATAATACACATTGGTGGTCTACTTTTGATTCTTACTTGGATTATATAATAGCAGGTAAATATCATTGGTACACAATATTTGATAGAGGTATGAGAAGACCCCAGTTGTATTGTCGCAAATTTAATTTAAACAACGATGAAGAAGTATTATTCAAAGATTTAACTTTTAAGCAGCCAATTGACAGCCGAGATGATCAATAACATCAGCATTGTACTTTAAATAAAAATTTAATTTAATTTTGTTTTCCTCATAAATTAAAATATTTATTTCATTCTATAAATTTATTTAATATATTATCAAAAATCAAAATGCTCTAATATTGAATTATCAAATTTACTTCCAAATTCAACAAAAGTTATTTTTTAGTATAATTAATTTATAGTTTTTATATTCTTAATTATTATACTAAACTCATTTAGATATTTGTTCTTGCTATGATCAATCAACTTTCATCATTGACTATGTTACAAGAAATCAAATTCAAAATGAAATCAATTGACAATGCTGATTAATACTTGAATAAGTCTATTATATTTTCAGCGATTTAATGGTTGGTTATATTTAATGAATGTAAGTGATATCGTTACTTTTTGTCATTGAATTTTATATTTTGATTACATTTATTCAATAAATATAACCCAAATAATATGTAAAATGAAAACTGATTTTGAAACAATGATTTATTAGGTATTTATTTCTTTTTACCTTCCTTTCTTCTAACAACTTCATCACCAATGAAAATACCTTTACCATTGTAAGGTTCGGGTTTCTTCCACTTGCGTACTTTGGTAGCAAAAGCCATCAATTTTTGCTTATCAATACTTGTCATAATGATCTTAGTAGGGTTAGGAACTTTAACTTGAATACCCTCAGGAATAGGTTCATTGATAGGATGACTATAACCACATTTGAGACCAATAGTATCTCCTTCGAGCATAGCACGATAACCAACACCACTCATTCTAAGACTGATGGTAAAACCTT
>JNEM01015219.1:0-17886 GCA_000697335.1 Conidiobolus incongruus B7586 | reverse complement strand
TTAATTAATATAAAATAATTTACTAATATATTTAGCTAAAATATTTTTAATTCAAATTTATTTTAATCTATAATATATATATATATATATATAATATTCAAAAAAATGTTTTAATAACAATATGAATGAATCCTTTGATCTCCAAAATTTTAACTTTTAAAATTTTGAAATTATATTAATTTATCTTTTATCTAATTATTTTGGTTATTATAAATAGATAATCTGATTTAATTTTAATTTGGATTTTTTTAAATATAATTGATATATCACTTATATCCTAGCAAGAAAAAATCTACGACTATATTAATTAATTTATATACTATTATTTGAAATCCTTAACTGATATGGATAATAAATTAGGGAAATTAAAAATTAATTTTAATTGAAATTGAAACATTAATAGTTATATTATATTAATTAAAATAAGTGATATATAGCAATATATAAAATAATTAACATGGATATTATTTTAAAACTATATCTATTTAACTTCAAACCCTTAATATATATTTTTATATAATATCAAAATATTACTTTATAATTTAAATAATGGGAATTTTTTGTGATTAAAAGAAAAATAAATATTTTAATATATAGAAAGTAAAAATAAATATATAATATAAAATTAATAATATCTTTTATTTCTAATAACTTTTTGCTATACTTTTAGCAAAGATCTAACATTTAAAAAATAGTTCTTTTTATTAAAAACTGAAATTTGATGTTTTACAAATAAATTAAATTTTTCTATTGAAATTTTCTTTCTTGTAAGCTGGTTTTTTAATTGCTTAAAGCAATTATAATCATATAGGTTATAATCTAAGGAATATACTAAATTTGGTAGTTTTTTCTAGATATTTTTAATTAAAAAATTTTTTATAACTTTAGATTTATGTATTTTGCAATTATCATGCAAAATAATAGGTTTTCTCAAATTATATTAAGAATACTGATTAGAAATAATTTTATTTAAAAATAATATAAAGTTTATTATTAATTAATTTTCCTTTAAAAACTAAATAAGAATAGCATATACTATTATAATCCATTATAATAATTAATATTTGCTTATTAATAAAGTGTTTATTTAAAGGAATTTATAAAGGGGGTTGATTTAGCTTAATCTAACACTTTGATTTATAATTTAACAAAGGATTATATAAAAAATTTAAAATTCATCAATTATAATAATTTATTATATAAGCCTTGGTTTCTAATTATATCTTAGTAAGTTTTGTTTAACAATAGCTACTCTAACTTTTTTTTAAGCTTTAGTTAAATTATAAGGTATCTATTTTATATTTTTATTAATTAATTTTAAATTAAACTCTAATATATATAAAATACTTATGTAACTAATATTAAAGTGTTTTAATAATTCTCTAGCTAAAATAAAAAGATGCTTTTCAATATAATTTTTTATTATATTAATAATTAGAAAAGTAACAGTTAAAATTAGTTTTCTAGATTTTAATAAATTTTAGATAGTTTCTCTCTTAAATTTAAAGTAATTTACCTAGCAATAAATTGTTAATTTAAATAATACTTTATTACCAAAAGCTGCTTGTAAATTTTAAATGATTTTAGAGGGTTTGTAAGTATAGTGGTAGTTAAACTAATATAGTGTAGAGGAAGACTTAATATAAAAGTAGTGTGGTGTAGAATATAGTAATATAATGTAGCTGTAGTGTGCAAGTGTAAACAAAGTTTAATTAAGCTTTGAACTAGAATGAGTCACTAATATATTAAGATTTATATTAGGTAGTGTTAATATCCTACAATATTAATAGAATATAGTTTTAATCTTAAAAATAGTGTAAAAGTAAAAAATAATAAGAATTAAAAGGGAAAAAGAAGAACCTAGTTTATTAAATAATTCAATGCTATTTATACAATTAATTTAATTATATAAGTATAAATTAATTATATAATTTATAGTTAATTAGATTATATGAAAGTATATATAAGAATTTAAAGAACTAGTTTTTTAACACTCCCCTAGTAAATTTCTTAGAAGAGACACACTCCCTAATTTTTTACAAATAGGTATAATAGGCTAAGGTATTCTTAATATTTTCTAGAGGTTCTTATGTAGCTTCTTTAATAAAATAACCCATCTATTTTACATAAAAATAAAGCTTATTCCTAACAGATTTAAACTTAATTATGTAATCAACATAGTATTTTTCTTCTCTATCTTAATTAATAATTAGATCTAGTTTTAAAGTTTTTAATTAATTAGGAAAAGTGTTAAAATCTTCAAAGTATGGTTTAATTTTAGATATGTGAAAGGTAAAGTTAATCTTCAAAGTTAAAGGTAATTCTAAGGTAATATTTTTAAAATTTAAATCAATAGATTAAATTTTATAAGGATTATAATATAATGGTAAGTATTTGGGATTTAAACTAGATTTAAGTAGAGTAGGTTTAAAAGCAGATTGTTCTAAATATACAAACATACTAGTTTTATATTTAAGAGGGTTTCTAGATAACTTTAAGTATTATTGTTCTATGATCCTTTAATTTTCTTCTAAGTTAAATTTAACAAGAGAATTAATATGTTTGATATTAGATTAAAATTCAACAATGTCCAAAGGTAAGTTGATTTGAAGTTTTAGAGTAATTATTAAGTTAGGATATTTACTATAATTAATGAAATAAAGGTTAAAACTTGTTGATCTATTAATAGAGATGTTGAATAAATATTAGAGTTGGTAGATATAAGCATCTTAATTTAACTGATTAGTGTTAATATAAGCTCTAATCATTTGCTTTAAGGTTTTAATAATTCTTTCAACAAGTTTATTAGTTTAGTGATGATTGGTAGTAGACATAGCTAGGTTAATTTTAAAGGAAAAGGATAGTAACTTCTAAAATCAAGAGTTGAATTATACATCTCTATCAGATATAATAGTTTGTGGATTTCTATAGTAGGTAAAAATATTAGAGAATAACAATTGTGCAACATCTTTAACTATAGAAGTTTTGAAACAAGGAATAAAATAAACATATTTAAAAAATGAATCAATTGCAATTAGTAAGTTATTATAACCATTTGTTGATTTAAGGATTTCTATGAAATTAAGCTGGATTTGTTACTAAGTTTCATTAGGGACTTGTAGGGGAATAAGTTTACTATATTTTAATTGAGTATTATATTTAATTCTTTAACATATATCACAGGTGTTGGTGTATTTCTAAACTAATTTAATTAGGGAAGGTTAGTAATACTTTGTTTTAATTCTCTCAGCAGTTTTTAACTAGTTTTGATGTTTTTTAACAGGTAAGTTATAACATTCATCAAATATTGTTTGTTGGATCTTGGGAATATTAGGAATATATAGATAATTATTATAATATAGTAAGTTATTGATAATTTTAAATCTTTTGACATATTTTAGTTAGTTTTCTAATAGTTTAGAGAGTTCTTCTTTAACTAAAATAAAGAAATCATTATTTAACAGTGTTTCTTAAAGTAGTTTAATAAATTCTTTATTTCCTTCATTAATAATCATTAAGTTAATATTTGCTGGATTTTTACAATTAGAACAAAAGGGTAAGTATGTAAAATTTCTTAACAAAGTATCTACAACATAGTTTTATTAACCTAAAAGGTATTAAATAAAGAAAAGGTAAGCTTAGATAGTTTTAATCTATTTAACTTGTTTTCTTGATAAATACTTCTGAGTATTTAAGTAAATAAGTGATTTATAATTTATAAGTGTTAAGAAAAAGTTGTAGGATAAGAAATATAAGTGATTTTTGATTATTTCTACTAAAGCAAAGAGTTCTTGTTTATAAACTAGGTATTTTAATTCAGCTGGTTTTATTTTTCTTAACCAGAATATTATTGGTTTTAAGGTAACATTTGTAAAGTTAAACTCAACCTATTCTCCCCTATTTATTATTTTATCTTATAGTTGTAGGGTAAAATATAAATTAAATTCAAACTAGGTTAATTATTTATTAATTACAAAAAAACTAGAGTCAGTAAAAATAATAGTAGGTAGTTTTAGATTAAAGATAGATAAAGCAAGAGCATTGGTAATATAGAAAATCAAAGCATTTATACAAAAAGTGTATAGTAGGGTTTATTTAAAAAGAGAATTTTTCTTCAAGAGATTAATAAAAAGAGTAGCAAGTTCAACAAAAGAATCAATGAAATTTTTAAAGTAATTTAATAATCTAAGTACAAACATAAGTTGATTTTTGTTTATAGGTATAGTAAAAGCTTTAACACCATTAAGTTTAGTTAAATTAATATTAATTCCTTAAGAGGAAACAATATAACTATAGAAAAAGATAGAAAAGGCACTAAAGATGTATTTTAATAGTTTTAAAAGTAATTTATGTTCTTGAATAATTTGTAAGATTTAATTAATATGTTAAATATACTCTTCTTTAGTTTTTAAATAGATTAAGATATTATTAAGGTAGGTGATAATAAAGTTATTAAAAACAAGGTTGAAAAGGGAATTGATAAATTAAGTAAAAGTTACAAGAGCATTACACAATTTAAAGTTTATAACAGTAAATTTATAATAGCTTAAAAAAGTGTTGAAAGTAGTTAAAGGGATAGAATTTTCTTCAACTATAATGTTGTAATATCTATTCTTAACATCTAGTTTAGTAAATATAGTTGATCTAAGTAGTTTATCCCTAATATCATGTAGGTTTAGTAATGGGGTTTTATCCTTGATAGTTTTAGAGTTTAAAACACAATTATCAATATATAATCTCTAACCACCATCAGCCTTTTGTATAAAGAAAATTAGAGATTTTTATGATGAAGAAAAAGGTTTAATATACCCATTTTCAAGTAGTTTTTAGATTTCTTCTTTTAAAGTTTAGTATTGTTTAAGAAATAAATGGTAAGTAAGCTTTAAGTATAATTGTATACTAGGGATTAGTTTAATTTTGTGTTTAATATTATATTTAGGTGGTAATTTATTCACAAGTTCAAAAACATTAGCAAATTAACTCATTGTATTGTATAAGAAGTGGTTATTAAATATAACTTTATTAAAATCAACAGATGAAGTGTTAATAGATAAATAATAAATAGATACATATCCCCATAAATTATTAGGTTTTTGATTAGCTTTTTATATTCATTTTTACTTATAATAATAGAATTATTTGTTATAATTATAGAGTTAGTGTTAGGTAAAGTATTTAATAGTTTTATAGTAGGGTAATGTAGATTTTTTGAGATTAATTCCATTAATTTCTTTTAGAATGTGAAAGAAATAGATTTGTGGCTTTCTAGGGTAATATCTATAGATATAAAACTGTGATATTCAAACTAATTTTAACCTAGTATAAAATTATAACTAATGTTGCCAACTAGGAATTTAATATATTAGGAGTAGTTAAGAGGTAGTGATAGGTATCTAGATACAGTACCAGATGCTTGTTCTATTGAGTTGTTAGTATATTTAATTATTAAGTTGCTTTTTTAAGTAGGTAAAAATAGTTTTGAAACAATAAAAGAGGAGATAATACAACTAGAATAACTAGAGTTAATTAAAACACTAACAAGTATATCTATAAAAAAACCAGTTAATACAAACAATAGGGTGATAGTTAAAGGTAAAGAATCATAAGGTAGATTAGTTACTAGAATATTTTTAGTTTCTAGTGGTTTAATCAGTTAGATTTCTTTAGTATACATAGTTTGATTTGTGGAATCATTGGTTTATTAGAACTTTTGTGGATCAAATTAGAATCTGCTAACTAATTGTAAAAAGGGTGATTCTAGGGTTATATTAATATTATTCAAGTTTGATTTATGGTTGGTAAGTTAAGATTGTTGAGAATTAGACAAATGTTGCTTTTTTAAAGGGTATTTGTTAACTCTATAGTTAACTTAAGTCTTTCAACAATAATAACAACCTTTGTTTACTCTCAAGTAAACTTTAGCTTCTTCACTAAAGGTTTTCTTATGAAGCCTTAAAACAAAAACATCTATTATTTGAGATTTAAGTGGATTAGAGTAAAGTTTAAAAGATTAATTTTTAGGGTAGGAAGATTTAATTATAGAGTAAAAGATATCATCAATTATAATTGCTATATCACAAATGTTAGAAAAAGACATATTATTAAAGTGTTCCCTACTAACTAATTAAAGCTTCACTTGAAGGTTAAGGTATTATAATAATTTGTAGATTTATTCTTTTTCAGTGATATTTAATATATTTAAATATATCTCATTAAATTTCTCAATCAATTATCTTGAAGAAGTTTTTTATTTAAGCTAGGAAAGCTTTTCTCTTGTTAATCAAACTTAATTTTTTAGGTAATACCTCTCTTTAAGGGTTTTTTCTAATTGTTCAAAAGCTTATATTTTTATAATAAGCTATCCTCCTAAAGATTCTTTAGGATTAAGCTTGTAATGAATTAACCACCAAGTATAAATAGATTTTTCTAAAAAAGAAGTGGCTAATTTAAAGATATTCTCTGGATTTTCATTAGGAATTAAATTAAAGTAATTCTTCATGTTTTTAAGATAGTTTTCAAGTTTGTAAAAGTTTTTTAAGCTATCATAAATAGTTAATTTGTTTTTAAAGATATTAAAGAGGTAGTTTAATGTATTAACTATAGTAAAGTGGCTAGTTTATTAGATTTAAGCTCTTTGAGACATGTTTTTTTCAATCAAAAGTTGTTTAATATAAGCTTCTTAGAGGGTAGTAAGCTTTTAGAAACTAAACTCTTAGATTAACTTAGTAATTAAGCTGTTATTATTATTAAAATAATATAAGGGTATCTTTTTTTTAGTAGTATTATAGTGTATAGTATTAAATTTAAATGAAATAAATTATAAATAAAATTTAAAATAGTAATAGATAAGTTAAATACAAGTAGTTATTAATTTCTAGTAGGTTTTTAATAGTTTTATTGCTGCTACCATATAAGTATAGTGGTAGTTAAACTAATATAGTGTAGAGGAAAACTTAATATAAAAGTAGTGTGGTACAGAACATGGTAATATAATGTGGCTGTAGTGTGCAAGTGTAAACAAAGTTTAATTAAGCTTCAAACTAGGATGAGTCACTGATATATTAAGATTTATATTAGGTAGTGTTAATATCCTACAATATCAATAGAATATAGTCTCAATCTTAGAAATAGTGTAAAAGTAAAAAATAGTAAGAATTGAGAGGGAAAAAGAAGAACCTAGTTTATTAAATAATTCAATGCTATTTATACAATTAATTTAACTATATAAGTATAAATTAATCATATAATTTATAGTTAATTGGATTATATGAAAGTGTATATAAGAATTTAAAGAATTAGTCTCTTAACAGGGTTTGTGGTTAAGTTTTACTGATACTAAAATAAAAAACTCTTGATTTTCACTATTTGGTTTAAATATAATGAAATTAAATAATTAATTTTAAAAATTAATTTTTTAATCAAAAAAATTATTATATATATATATATATATATATATAATTCAAAACTATTTATTTTCCTATTTGCTTTATTTATATTTTTTTATTTGAAACTAATAATATGTTTAAAAAATCAGAAATTAAAAAATCTCCCATTTTTTTAATTCCAAGGTAATATTTAATTATATTTAACAAATATAAATAAAAATCAATTTTAATAATGACTAATATATTTTTCATAACTAATAATAATGATAAATTAATTATTTAAAATATTTTATTTTTTTATAAAAATCCATTTAAATTTAATACTATTTATTATTATTTTATAATTTCTTTTAGTTTTAATAAAATTGAAATATTTATATTATTGATATAATTAACTAGTATATTTATATTAATTAGTCAAATTATAATATCTAATAAGATATATATTTAAATAAAATAATTGATTATTTGTATCTTAAGAAATAATAATTAATTTAAATCTTTATATTTCATATATATATATATATATAATTTATTTAAAATAGTAAATTAATACTATTTTTCAAATATGAGTATAATATTATATCAAATTATTTATATTTAGTCATCAAGAATATAATGAACAAGTATCAAAACAAAATATCTTTGAATAATGCTTAAAAGATATTGATTATAAAATAAAACATATTTATTACCCAAATAATATTGAAAATAAAATGATTAGGCAAACCTTATATAATATTTAAAATAATAATCTTAGTTATTTATATGATTTATATTTGAAACATATCTATTAAAAGATATATATTGGCCAAATATCTAACTTTTTTTATTAAAAGAAGAAAAATATTTTTTAAAGTCAGATATATAAACAAAGCAATCTATTTTCATTTCTAATTTCAATATTAACTCGATTTTAATTGTTTTATTAAAATTATATAATCTTGTATTGATAGCACCTTATCTTAGCCATAAATAAATTTGTTGATTTTTGAAATTTTTGCTTTATTCATATATGATGAATATATAACTTAGTTTGTGACTTGATGGTTATTGTTTCTTCAGTTTTGAAAAAATAATATCAATATAAATTTATAATTTTAGGCATTATTCGGATATTGTATACTGTAATCATAATATTGACAGGATATTTCAAATTCAATAAATTTATTCATATATAATATATTCAACTGGCAGCATATATCGTTGTATTTAATACATATAATTTAGCAAAAACATATCAACTCTTTTAATTGATATTTAAACAAAAATTGAATATAAATTTAGTAAATAGTTATTGACAAATGATTAAGGTGAAGATTGATAAAAAATAATCTCAATCATCTAGTATATATAGAAGAAAAACTTTTTATATAGATTTTTATAAAAAGATGTAAAAAAGAACCACAATTCAATGCTCTTTTTAACCCATAGATATTTAATAGTAGATTTTACATAATATTTTGATGATTACAAATTGAAAACAGTTTAATAATTTGGTAATTTGATTCAAGTTCAACATGTAGTTTAATCTAAATAATTTTCTCTAATATCTAAAAATTTGAGAATACACACCTTTCTTGATTAGTTTATCAATGTTTTGGACGGTTAAAATAGGGTTTATTTTTCAATCTGACAGATCATTGGAAAAATAAAAAGTCAAAAATCAATCCAAATTTAACAAGGAATACTTGTATTGCCCTTAGGTTTGAATATAATTAGATACACTTGATAGTATATTAATATTTATTATAATAGTCAGAAATCAAACTTGAAGAAACTGTCTAATAAATATTAAAATCGCTTTTATATTAAAAGACTTGAATATATTACAGGAATATTATGATGGTATTGGATTGAAATATAAAGAAATTTAAACTGAATTAATTTATGGATTAATAAATTCAAAAATTAGCTCTTTAAAATTGGGATATTATAGTTTGTATAACATTTTTTATTTTTGCTTATACAACATGAAATTTTAATTACATTTTACAAAGGAAAATATAATTTTTAATATATTATAATATGTATCGTATTTTATTTGATTAAGTAATCATCTAAATAATTTAATCTACTTCACTTTA
Source organism: Conidiobolus incongruus B7586 (assembly GCA_000697335.1). NCBI lineage: Eukaryota > Fungi > Entomophthoromycota > Entomophthoromycetes > Entomophthorales > Conidiobolaceae > Conidiobolus > Conidiobolus incongruus. The sequence goes on along the minus strand of JNEM01015219.1, from coordinate 8,414 downwards.
CGCCAATATATTTGATATACTAGAAATAGTATTAATTATAAATTATATTGATCAAAGTGAAGATAATAGATGTCATGTTCATCAATCGTGGTGGCGTTTCTGTCACAAAATAATACACGCTTTAAAATATACAAATAGAGGAAACCAAAATAAGTCTCATTTAATAAACAATAGTACTATCCGAAGCACATGGATTAATAGCCGAGAGTCGGTTTTGTACTAAATTAAAGGGTTGATAAAACTAATTTTAAATAGATCAAGTATATATTAAACAAAACCAAGAAACTACGTAGTATTTAGTTAAACATAAGGAGTAGAACTGTGTTAAGATCAATGCAATATATTTAGCAGAATATTAATTTAGAATCGTTGGGGTATTTCTTAAGCAAAAAATTTTTTTGAAAATTTTATTAAAGCTAGAGTTAATTTTTTTGATTTTATTTATTTTAAACCAAGCTATCAAATCAAAATAATAAATAATTCAATATAAAATGAATTATTATATATTATTGTTAAATAAATATCTCAAAATTTTTTATAAATATTTGAAAATAACTATAAATAAAATGAAAAAAATTAAATTGAATAAAATAATTCTCAAATTCAATTTATCTCCTGTTTTAAAGAATTCTTTCAGTAACTCTAAAGAGAATAAATTACTTTACACCTGTTGAAATCCAAGATAACAACCAATTGTAAGATCGAATTCAGAGCTGCCACTATATCCTTTCTCTTTATTTCACTCCTTTAAACTCCTGCTCATGATCCAATCTAACCAACTTTAACTCCCACCCCTATCTCCATTACCAATGAAATTCAGCTCTTTAATTGGACTATTTATGAACCACCACAAAAGCGAATTTAATTTAGTGTAACGTGTAGAAATTAAACATGAATAGGTCATATTTTGCGGTTAATTGAAATTAATAGAAGTAATAATATAAATAATAGAAAAATTGCTCATTTGGAGAGAGCTTGATAAGGAACCAAGTAGTGTGATATAGCTCATCTTAAATTTTTATTTGAAAAACAACGCTTTATGCTATCAAATAGTTTCATGCTTGGAAAAATAAAACTAGACTAGATTCAAGTGAGTTTGGCATGGCATTGTTATTTATAAATATTAATGTGAGGTTAGTGGTCTAAAAAGTTTGTCGATAAATATTGACCTTTCTAGGAAATCAGGTTATTAGAGTTTGACTGGCTGAACAAACGTTGACATTTTTACAACATTGAATTTCAATTTAATTAAATTAAATACGAGCGTTGATTGGTCAAGAAATCCTATATCCACCAATCTCCCTCTTCCCTTTCCCCCCAGAAATTCCGACCAATCAGAGCCAATATACAAATCAAAACATAATCAAAATATATACACAAAAATAGAGAGAATGATAGAAATCTGATTAAGTTATGAATGGAGGAGAAAATATCAAATGATGATATCCGACCCAATATTACTCAATTCAGTTGGTTAAACCCAAATTCATAAGAGAAATTTAACCCCTTCATACTAACTAATTATATTTGTTATGATTCCCAAAACATAATAAAAATTAAATTTAATTAACCTTCTCATCGAATTCATTTCAATTGATGGTTCTTTTTCTCTTATCTTTTCTTAATTATTGCATTCTACATTGATCAACTGCTATTACTACCATTACTTTTATATTACATTTAGAATTAGATAATTTGGAACTTTCCAATACACAACCAATCCCTCCTATACTAAGTTATGAAATACAACTTCACAGGCGTTGAATACGATAAAATGATCTCTCTCACCGTCTGTCTATTGAACCCTTCTAACTCGCCTATCCCTCAACACCACAATATGAATAGAAAGAAACAACATACTAAATTACCTATTAAACTTAAAATAGTGAAAAATACACACACGTTCAATTACTCCAAATCATCACATGTTTCTAAACCCACCAAGTTTACTACTACAAATAATAACACAAGTTTAGGTGATTATTATTACTAAATAACAAATACTTAGCAATTTATTAATATTCGTTACTTTATGTAACTCTATAGACGCACCAATTAACCATACCAAAGCTCACTCCCCAACCAAACGACATACCACTTCACTAGGTACTTGCCTTTACAGTTTTATCATATCTTAAAAACCGGTTTTAAAAATAGTATGCTAAATATCTCTTTATTTCATAGTTTCTTGTAATATAGAAAAATCTAACTCTCGTAAGATAAAGCGCTCAAGCAATATTATACATTACTCAAGTTCCCCTACCTCCCTCTCAATAGATCCAAATCAACTCAAGGTATTTTATCTTATTTCTATTTCATATTTTATTTATTGAAATTGTTTATTATTTAGACTTCTTTATTTTCTTTTTATAAACCTAAATTATACTCCGTATTGGACCTTCTGTTCTCGGGGAGTTTATTATCTACAGCATATAGGATAGAATCGCAAATGGCAAATCATTATAAGCCTACACATTATTTTCCTCAAACTCCCAACCCAATTAATATTCCTTCTTCGAATCTATATTCAACTTTATACTTCAATCCCTACCACCTCACTCCTTTTGAACTTACCAAAATTCCGTATCTTATTTTTGAATCTGCACTAACTAGTCTCAATATTCCATATAATCCTCATTTGCTAAACGAGCTGATACATGTGATTTATCAAGGGTATTTAGCCAATCATTATCACAACTTTTATCATGCCATCGATGTATTACAATCAATCTATATGTTTCTCAAGTATCTTGGTCTCGGGGAAGATAAGGGTCCCCTTTTACATTTATTTACTCCTAAGCTGATTGTCACTCTTCTGATCGCTGCACTTGGTCATGATATTGGTCATCCAGGTGTTAATAATCAGTTTCTTATTCAATCTTCATTCCCCATTGCTTCTTTACATCCACCAACTCTTACAACGGCCCCTATCCTTGAAGAATTTCACACTCAACTTCTCGCTCATTTAATCACAAATGGTCACCTTCATCTCGCTTTTCCAACACTTTTCTCCTCTTCTGCCGAATTGAACGATCTCTTACATCCATTAATCCTTGCTACTGATATGGGTGCCCATTTCAGTTATCTTGATCGTCTATCACTCCTCAAGCATTTTCCACTTCATCAATCACAAGGTATGATGCTTGCTTGTGGGTTGATCAAGTGTGCTGATCTGATTAACGTGGCTCGGCCACTTCCCATTTCAGAGATCTGGACCTTAAAGTTAGATCGTGAAGTTGCGCATCAAGCCCATTTACAATCACTCCTCTCACCCACACCAACTAGTGCACCTACTTCTCCTTCTACCAAACTCACACCTGCACTTGTAACCAATCAAAAGAACTTTATGGGAGCAATTGCAGTTCCTCTATTTGATTTAACCACTAGATTACTTCCATGGTTGGCGCCAGTAAATGATCAACTTAAGGACAATCTGGTGAGTTGGGATAAGTGGCAGCCTGAGAACTAATTTTCAACTGTACTTATATATGAATTCATCATTACACTTGAATGATGCCTTACTGTAATTTACCTACCACTGTATTATAGAAATTCATTGATGTATATTTGTTTTATTACATGTATTTTCTTCCAACTCGATCTTCAATCATTTTTATTAAGATGTATTATGTACAAATTTTTTTCACTATGAAAAATTCCTCATCGAACTATATCCCCCATTAATCATGCTCGCAATTTCAATCGCTTTTACCATATTAATTAATTATTTGGTAATCTAAATTGTAATTTATAATCATAGTTAATAATAAACAATATACTTTATTTAATATGATATATGCATTATTATTTGATCAAAGCATAATATATTTCATAATTATTCAATCATCAAAGGTAATAAATTGAATGAATCATTAATTGAGAAAAAAAACAATATAATATACAACATCTCATATGAAATTTTAACAAAAATAAATAGTATTTAGCAATAATATAGAAAAATATAATAAAAAGAAAATTCAAATGTTAATGATCATATGATAAGATGACTCATATAAACTATTACATTTTTAATTAATTTTTAGTAATTAATTATTTTAATCTTTACTTACAAATAAAAAACGTGTTTAAATATATATTCAAAATTAAATTTATTAATAAATACTAAATTAAGTATTAGTGAATAATTTAAGAATTTGTTTTTTTAAAAAAAATTCTTTTTTCAAATTTTATGATTTTCAAAATTATTTTTTTTGAATAATCTTATTATCATTATTATTAATTTTAAAAATTAATATTTGATTAAAAATAAAAATATTAGTTATTTTTATTTGTGACACAAAAGTTGTATTGTTTTTTATTATTAGTATATATAATTATTTTAACTAAAGCAAAAGCTTAATTCAAATGTCCCTTAATTAATTTATATAGTATTATACTTATTATCATTTATTTATTAAACATAATCCAAATATAAATCAAGATTTTATAACTAAATATTTAATATTTTATAATTATGAATAATTATAAAATTGTATTGATTGGTATATTAACATCTGAGGATATTTCACAAAAGTATAGGTTGATTAAAATTTTTGTCAATTTTATTCATTCCTAAAAAACTTATAATATAATAAAAATAAGTATTTGTTTATAATTAGTTGATAAATCTAAAGGTATTTGTTAGATATAAATTATTATAATCAAAAATATTTATTTTTTATTCAAATATAATAATTTTTTGTCAATTATTTCTAATTTTATAAAGTTTTTTTAGTAATTAAAATTCAAATTGAAAATTAAACGTGATAAATATATCAATATAATTTCAAGTTTAATCTCTTCTAAATTCCTATTTAAGGTAATATATTTTCTTAGTCACTTTATATTGTTTATTATGAAATATGGTTAAATTATTATTCATGAAATTCATTATTTTTTTCATATATGGGATTAGAATTTTAATTTAGCTTAATAACGTATGATAAAATATTTGGATATTTATTTCTTATAATATTATATGTTTAAATAGCTATTAATTGAATATTAAAGTGTTAATTTAATTACTTTATAAAATATATATTTTTTGAAATAAACCTTGGACTCTGCCTTATTATTAGCTTTAAATTATAATATTAATTTATTCAAAATACTGAAAATTAAATTTTTCCTAATTAAAAAAATAATTGATTAATTTAAAGTTTTCATGTTTTTAGCTGAATATCAAAGATTATATGATTTATGCATTATTGTGCATTTATTGCTTCAATTAGAAAATAAAGGCTTTACTATTGAATAAAATACTAAAATAAAACATAAGTTTAAATTTTTTATATTAATAAATGTGAAATTCTGTTTCTGTGATTTATTTGATAAATTATGTTTATCAAAATTATAACAAATAGTTATAGAACGAAATGCAAATTACATAAATGTTGATTTTTGTACCTCATTGCATAAAACAAAAAATAACTACATAGATAATCATGCATAAATTATCACATATTTGTAAAATACATTGAATAAATCAACCGAATCGAAATATATTAACCACATTATATTTAGCATATGATTAAATATTATCCTAAATTATACTATTTAACAATTTAAAATATAAATGATTGATCACGCCTTTTCAATTACATATTTAATAATAAATTAATGAATGAATATGATTTTCATAATTTATTAAATGTGTTGAATTTAATAAACAAAAGTGCAAATGGCTTAATGTCAAATTTTATAGAATTTACAGTATTTTTCAATTCGTCATAATTAAATATTTGTTTTTTAATAATAAAATTTATAATTATAGAAAAATATTTGAAAAATTAAAAATAATTTAATATTTAACTATTTACTTCAATATGTTTAAAAAATAATTAAAACAAACAATTAAAGTTAATTTATAAAGTAAAAAATAACACCTTAAACCAATAAAAACAGTATTTCAAACTAATCGACATTTTTGCTATAGAATGATATGAAAAGTATATATCAATTGAAAAAAATATTATATATTCACTTTTTATCTTCAAATCTATTATTATTTTTCACAAGCTTTGATAAAATCTTTTAATAAAATTTCCTTATTGAATTTATTTTAATTATAAATTTAATATATTATGAAAGATTAATTAATAATTATATTATTATTGAAAATTATAATAATATTTGATTTAATTATTTAGATATACTGTTTATCAAAAATTATCTTTTATATCATATATAAAAAGCTCTGATATTATAATAAAAATTTTTTTAATTTATTTAATAATTACAATATATTAATAAAATATTCAAATATAATATTACTCTATATTTTATATAATGGGAATTTTTTGCAATCAAAAAATCAATATTTTAATATATAATATAGAATTAATATTTTTATTTACTACTAATAACTTTTTACTACACTTTTAATAAACATCTAACTTCCAAAAATAACTCTTTTTATTAATAATTGAAGTTTGATATTTCATAAATTAATTAATTTTCTAGTTAAAAATATTCTTTCCTATATATTATTTATATAATTAATTTAATTATAAAAATATAAATTAATTATATAATTTATAGTTAATTGAATTATATAAAAATATATATAAATATTGAATAATTAGTCTTTTAATACCTTTTTAAAAAATTTCTTAAAAGAGACATATTCCTTAGATTATTATAGATAAATATAATAAGTTAAGATATTCTTGTTATTTTTTAGTGTTTTTTATATAGATTTTCTAATAAAATGATTTATTTATATAATATAAAAATAAAACTTATTCATAATAAATTAAGATTTAGTTATATAATCAATATAATATTTTTTCCTATATTTTATTAAATAAATAATTCTAGTTTGAAGATTTTAAATTAATTAAAAAAATGTCAAAATTTCAATAATAAGGTTTGATTTTTGACATATAAAAGATAGGGTTAATCCTTAAAGCTAAAGGTAATTTTAAGATAGTTTTTTTAAAATTTTAATTCATTAAATAAATTTTATAAATATTATAATATTATAATAAATATTTTAGATTTAAATTTAATTTAAATAAGATTAGTTTAAGAGTAAATTATTCGAAATAAATAAATATATTAATTTTATATTTAAAAATAATTTAAAATAACTTAAAGTAATATAATTCTACAACCATTTAATTTCCTTTTAGGTTAAATTTAAAAAAATTTATATAATTGATATTAAATTAAATTTAATAATATCTAATAATAAGTTGATTTAAAACTTTAAAAATATTATTATATTAAATTAATATATTATTATTTTGTAATTTAAATAATGGGAATTTTTTGCAATTGAATAAAAATAGATATTTTAATATATAAAAAAGAAAAAAAATATATAATATAAAATTAATAATTTCTTTTATTTTTAATAATTTTTTGCCATACTTTTGGTAAAGATTTAAGACCTAAAAAATAGTTCTTTTTATTAAAAATTAAAATTTAATGTTTTACAAATCAATTAAATTTTTTTGCAGTAATTTTCTTTCTTGCAAGCTAGTCTTTGAATTACCTAAAGCAATTATAATCATATAGGTTATAATCTAAAGAATATACTAAATATGGTAGTTTTTTCCAGTTATTTTTAATTAGAAAGTTTTTTATAACTTTAGATTTATATATTTTTTGCAATAATTATGCAAAATAATAAGTTTTCTTAAATTATATTAAAAATAATAATTAGAAATAGTTTTATTTAAAAAAATATAAAGTTTACTATTAATTGATTTGCCTTTAATAATTAAATAAGAATAGTATAAGCTATAATCATCTATTATAATAATTAATATTTATTTATTAATAAAATAATTATTTAAAAAAATTTATTAAGGAGGTTATTTTAATTTAATTTAATAACTTGATTTATGTTTTGATAAAGGGTTATAGGAAGGAATTTAAGATTTATCAATTATAATAATTTAATATAAAAGCTTTTATTTTTAGCTATACCTTAGTAAGTCTTATTTAACATTTGCTACTTTAGTTTTTCTTAAGCTTTAGTTAAATTATAAAAATCATATTTTATATTTTTATTAATCAACTTTAATTTAAATTTTAATATATATAAAATACTTATATGACTAATATTAAAGTGTCTTAATAGTTCTCTAACTAAAATAAAAAGGTGCTCTTTAATATAATCTTTCACTTTATTAATAATTAGAAGAATAATAGTTAATTTAGTTTTTTAGATTTTAATAGGTTTTAGGTAGTTTCTTTTTTAATCTTAAAATAATTTACCTAATAATAAATTGTTAATTTAAATAAAATTTTATTATCAAAAGCTACTTATAAATTTTAAATGATTTTAAAGAATTTGTGGTTAAATTTTACTAATACTAAAATAAAAAACTTTTGATGGTTATTATTTGGTTCAAGCATAATTAAATTAAACAACTAATTTTAAAAAATTAATTAATCAAAAAATT
>JNEM01015216.1:0-13669 GCA_000697335.1 Conidiobolus incongruus B7586 | reverse complement strand
TATTATTATTATTATTAAAATAATATAAAGGTATTTTTTTAGTGGTATTATAATATATAGTATTAAATTTAAATAAAATAAATTATATATAAAGTTTAAAATAATAATAAAGTTAATACAAGTAATTATTGATTTTCTAATAAAATTTTAATAGTTATATTATTATTATTATATAAATATAATAGTAGTTAAACTAATATAATATAGAAGAAAACTTAATATAAAAATAATATAGCATAAAATATAATAAGATAATTAAAGATATAGTGTGTAAATATAAACAAAGTTTAATTAAACTTTTAATTGAGATAGGTCACTAATATATTAAAATTTATATTAAGTAATGTTAATATATTATAATATTAATAGAGTATAGTTTTAATCTTAAGAGTAATGTAAAAGAAAAAAAATAATAAGAATTAAGAGGAAAAAAAAGAACTTTATTTATTAAATAATTCAGTACTATTTATATATTTAATTTATTTATAAAAGTATAAATTAATCATATAATTTATAATTAATTAAATTATATAGAAATATATATAAGAATTTAGAGATCTAGTTTCTAAATAATATATATAATTAAATTAAACAATAAATTTTCAAATTTAATTTTTTAATGAAAAAACATCATACATCTATATATAATTTAAATCTATTTATTTTCCTATTTACTTTGTATATAATTTCTTTCTGAAACTAATATTATATTTGAAAAATCAAAAATTAAAAAATTTCCCATTTCTTGATTTCTGAGGTGATATTACCATCAACTGTTTGATTAGGGTGGATGATTTAGAAGCTCCTGGATATGAGAATTTTGTAATATATTAATAGTTATGGATATGATTTTATATTGATTGGTTTGTTTAGATTCGTATTATAACTTACTACATTCCAATTAAACATTTCATTACACTCAATAGAAAAGTGTAATTAAAAGGATTAAATCTGAAACAAAATAGAAATATTCTTTTGAAATATGATCAAGTGTATATATTAATTGAAAAGTTTCCTGATTTTGATTCTACAACAAACAGAGGTATCACAACCATTGACAAAATACAATAGAATTTGAAAAAGATTAGAAATTTGAGAAAAGTGATGATGGGTAGAAAACGAATATTAAATAACAATTATTATGTATAACAATTGATTTTTGTATATAGTTATGAATGATTCCGACTTTGTATTTGAATGTATTCAAGGTATCAAATTGCAATTATTTATTTACAAATCACAAGTAATAGAATAATTAGCTACTAATGACCCCAGATCTCAAAATCCACCAGAATATATAATAGAATAATATGGAAGTAAAAAGATAATTACGAATGATAACTAAATATTAACTGTTATATTAAAATATTCAGATATCCAATTGGAAAATGGGCATAGAATTGGCTTTTTAGTTCAACTCACTCTCAAGTTCTTACTATTGCTAGTTGGAAATTTATATAAAATGAATTTACCCAAATATTTGCTAATTATTCACCAAGAAAATTGGAAACTCTCAAAATTATTTCAAGAATTGTATTTCACTAATTTACAACGGTCAGAGAATAGACATGGTAAATTAAGGCAAGCTCAATCTTTATAAATTAGAAGCTATCAGGCTGTCGCGTCCTAAAATTCATATTCCACTTGAGAAATTCTGAGATACGATTGCCCCAATCTAGTCCCTCTTCGTTTTTGCTGACAATAACCATGGGGTAGGGAGATTGCTTCACTTTAATAGAGTCGCCATACGTTATTTTTCTGTCTAAATCTTTGCCATCAACACTAAGTTGAAGATTAGTGTGGGCATTCTTCGACATCTATTGAAGATATTAAAATCTGAATCAATATAATTAATAGTAATCATTTACTTTTAAAGTTAAGGTAGAATCCATTGGTAATATAATGGGACGAAAGGATAAGGATCTGGGACAAATTGGTGTTAGGATCATTCCCAATACAGATGGATGGATAATAGGACCTCCTAATAATATTTGATTAATAAAAAAATATATATATATATATATATATATATATATATATATATATATATATGTAATATAACTTACCTGCTGATAACGAATAAGCTGTAGAACCAGTTGGTGTAGCTACCACCAAACCATCAGCAACACCGTTGGTTAAGAAACGATCTTCGACGTAACAATCGACACTAGTTAGATGTGGTGAACTACCCCTATGCAAGTTGATTTCATTCATAATCATAACACTATCTAAACAAATCAATTAATATTGATGTAACTAAATATATATATATATATACCTTGATATTTTCCTCCCCACTTTAAAGGAATTGTCTTTTTGTAGGTGTCTTCTAAGCTGCATTGCAGTCTGGTTCGAAATAGAACTGGACTACCGTGATCGAATAGGTGTGTCAATTGGTGGACGGAGTCCTTAACATCTACATATAATTAATTAGCATATAATATATTACTATGTAATTTATAATACCAAAAGGTAACAAAAATCCCAAATGACCCATACTAAAGCTAATAATTGGGGGGCACCAACTATTAAACAAAGACGACGTATGTAAAATAGTCCCATCGCCTCCCAATGTAATAACTAGATCGATACATCTTGTGAGGTCGGAAATTTGATGATGATGAAATTGCATCACTCTCGACGACATACGCTCCATCACATCTCGAGATACGTGAGGCTCTAGTACAAGATTGATATTGGGTTCTAATTCTGTCAGGAAGCTGCACAAAATCAGTCAATTATATACCAGAATTTATAATCTATAATTAATATCTAATATTTACTTGGTTATTTTAATCAAAGTCCTTAACACTTCCATATTATTAGGTTTGGATAATATTAAAATATTTTTGGGTTTATCTTGATATTTTAAATAATATTGCTGATTACTATAAATCAATTAATAATAATTAATATCCATTGTAGTAATATTTTACCTTGTTAAAGGTACAAATTCGTGATCTTTTGAGAATTCATTCAAGTTTTGAATTTTTTTTAGGGTTTTTTGATTTTCTTTAAAAAGCATTAATATAATTTATATTATTGTTATATTATGTTTAATTACCTATTTCTTTTTGATTAATAAAACGTAATGGAACTTTGTCGGGAAGAGGTAATTTATCTTGAAGGTATCGATTATTGGAATGAAATTGTCTAATTAGGTATAGCTGGATTGGTTTCCTTGGAATCGGTAGTTTATATCTCATAATGAGTAATTTTGATATTGATTTTGATTAATTTAAATTAAATCATTAGTCTGTGATCTTATATTTGATTAGATTCAATTTAAAATAATATGGGAATTTCAATTTGATCAATTTAATAAAACCAGTCATAGGATTATTCCCATAAAATTAATAGTTTGAAACAAAAATTAAATAGGGGTAACCTATAATTTCGATTATGATTAATAACAACAAATGGAACTACTACCTTCACTTTCTAACAAATAATCCATGGATCAAACCATATTAACAACAATGTACAAAGTTTTATCATTAAATTTTGGAGAATTGGAAGATATTCATATCATGGAATTGTATAGCAAAATTACCAGTTAAAATTTCAATCAAATTTAATATAACCAATTAATTTCAAAGTTAGGAAAGAGTGTCTCGCTTTTATCCATATTGACATCGACATATACAATAGAAATATCCAAATTTCTCGAATATGTACACTATTTTGAGATATAATATATCAATTACCGATTTCATTTTCAATTCTCAATCATTGTGTGTCAATTTTGGATAAATTTGTCATTTTACATATTTATTATAATATTAATTTGTTAGTAGGCCAGATGAAGCCAAATTTTTAGAAACTTTTCAAGAGTAAAATTTTATCAACTTGGCTCAGGTATTATAAAGAGGTAGTCAATGGGGTAGAAAGATGATTATAAGACCAATTCCTAGGAGTAGAATTATGATTGATCAATTTTGTTATAAAGGCTATTATTAAAATTAAAGTCAATATACGAAATTGTACTAATTCAGTCCACTAAATGGTATTCAATTAATTTATTGATAAAAATTGAAGAGCTATGTCCAAAATATGGTGATCAATGCCTCTAATTATTCGATAATTCTTATTTCAATCATAGCGTTTCACTGTTACAAAAAGGATCCAAATTTTCAAAAATATTCCATTAATTTATTTTAAATTTTCATGACTAAATGTTTAATGTTATAATTATATTTATATACATTTTTTAATCAATTTTTCAATAATACAAAATTTATTAATATTTTATCATTCTATAATTATTAAATTCCTCATCATTTTATGTATTAAACTTTAACATCTTAAAATAATACCGATATTGTAATAATTGTGAAATATATGAATACTCTCAAAATTAGTCTAATAGAGTATTAAATTTGAAAATTGAAGTAATATTACTTTAAATGGCATTCAATAAATTTTATATATTATTGATAATTTTATATCAATAGTTTTAACAGATTTTACGTTTTTGATATTATTATATTAGACAAAATCACGATCACAAAATAACTCATTTATAATTTAAAATAAATATATTTAAAATTTATTTTTTATGAGAAAATACTTGAAATAAACTTCGTTAAATTAGTATCAAAAGATTTTAATTGTAAATCTGAAAATAAACAACTGATTAATCGAAAAAATAATAATTATAATATATTCTTGGAATATGATAAATTGGATTACATCACCCAATTTCCATGCATATATTATACATTATTTTGGTTAAGTATGTTAAAAATAATGAAAAATAATATCATTTATAGATCATTAATTTTACATTTATAAAATTTCACAGTATTCTGGAATATTGCTATTTTATACAATCAAATAATTAAGATATAAATTATAGAAGTTTTTATATAATAATTTTTTAAATATTGTTCTTATAATATGATATTGTTATAATTAAATTATAATTATTAAAAACAAAAATAATTGAAAAATATCCAGAAATTCAACGAAATGTTAAAATCAAAGCAATTTATAGTATATTTTTGGATTTATGTTGATGTGAAAAATATTATATCTAACAAAAAATATATAAATAAACATTATATGAGTATTATAGATCATTGATTTAATATATGGTGTTTAATCCTTTTCTAATTAAATAATTTAATATTTCGTTTGTATTTAATAACAATAACAACTTTTAATTTCTTATCAAAATAACATATATAGTATAACATTAATACTCAGAAATAACTGATAAAATATTAAACATAAACAATTTTTGATATTAAACCATAGAGGAAAGTTATGGAAAGATCTAGAGATTCTCAAAGTATATCCACCTCCAATCCTTTGGGACAGTCGGAAAGTATTATATCAGTGGCAATTAGTCAGCATAAGCCCGAAAGATGGTCCAAAATGTATCATTTCTTCACGAGTATGTTCCAAAAAGCTAAGAAGAACTCGGCTAAAAAGGTAAGCTTATTTTATATAGTTAATTCATTTTGAAGCTGATATCAATTTAATCTAGAGGATCAACTATGAAAGATTACGTAATGTACAAGAACAAATCCGCAGCAATAGAGAATTTAGCCATGAATCTATCGATAACTTTACTACTTATGCCCCTCTACTGGTACTGAAATTGGTATGTTATTTATTTTCCGAAGACGGTGCAAGAACCAAATTAGATCGCGCTAAAGCTGTTGCTTGGGGGATTCGCCAAAAAGAAATTCTTACTTATAGTCCTCCAGGAGGTGGTGCGTCGGAGAAGTTAATTCCGCGAGAGTACCTCCTGAGAGTGATCAAGTGCTGCTGGCAAGCTGTTGCAGATACTGGCGAGGATCCCAATATCGATCACTGGTGGTTTTTGACTCAATTCTGTAGATTGTATGGATTTGCTGCGACGAAATTAGCGATTGCGAACAATCAGATGCTGCCCCATTTGATCACAATTGCGGGTTTTCCCAAACTGGCGTCATTGATGAGTAAAAATGAAGATACCATTTACGCAATTCATCTTGGGTACAATTATCTTGATACCAAATCCAATTATATGCCTTCGTCACCAAGATCAAGACGAGCTACACTTTCATCGCAATCATCCATTAATATGCCATCATTTGCTCACGCATCTCGATCTTCACTCGATTCTTCCCTATCTTATAGTAATGTAAATTCTAAAAAAATCACCATTGAAATGGTAGTATTACAACTGATGGAATGTTTAACTCGCCCCAAATCACCAATCTTTCCCGCTGTTTTATTTCACCAACTGATCAAAAGTATCCCGATAGCAACTTCAGAACCCGTACCCGATAACTGGGTGTTAGAATTTCAACTGAGTGTAGAGTATTTGCTAGATTACGAAACAATTACAAGTTTCACAGAGAGTCCAAGTCACTGGTTCAGAGAGGGATGTGACCAAAGCCAATTACGTCAAATCAATGAGATAGGCATAGTCAAGTACCACCAGAGCATGAATTCCGAATCGTCTCAGAATACTTCCAACTCGGAATCTGTCACAAGTTCGGAGAGGGAGTTACTCACGCCGATTCCCATCAAATACGATCCAAAGCTCATTGCGTCCCACTTAAAGCACGCTATCAAAAATATGAATGGACTGATCCCCGTTGCCGTCGCTCAATCTATCATGTCGCTAATGCCACCAACACCACCACAAGCATCCAGTCACAATTGGAGTGGAGCCGTCAATTTCCAATGGTGTCCTGATCTTGAAGAAGTACACTTAATTCGATTACTTCTGGGCTTAGGCTCGTGGAAGTTTCACCTATTGCAAAGGATCATTCAACTAACACTTCACATTATGTACTACTCGACAGCTAGTAAAGATCCGATTGATGCCTTCTCACTCGCCATTGTGCTCCCCATCATCCCAGCTGACTTATTCGGCAATATCAAAGATATTCAAAGATGGAACTTTTGCTGGGGATGTCTTATTCATAGGGGTCGGGAACTGTTCTTAGATCCTACCTTTGCAATTGTTATCCCTGAGAAAGTCATCCAGGGTTTTAAGTGGGAGTTAAGTGTATTAAGAGAAGCTGGAATTAAATTTTAAATCATAAATTAAATGCATGTAATTAAAATATTAATATAAAATTATTCTTCAGTCCACTAAGTGTAATCTTTAATCATAATCTAAAAAAACTCAATAAATATACACAAAATTGTTAAAATTTGATCGTATTACTACAGAAATTAAATAATGGCATGATTTTAAAATCAAATTTAAATATAATTGCTGATATATGATATATAAAAATAAAAAAAATATAAAATTAATATGTTTTTTATTATTAATATTTTTTGCTATATTTTTAATAAACTCCTAACACTTAAAAATAGTTCTTTTTATTAAAGACTGAAATTTGATGTTTTACAAATCAATTTAATTTGTTTATAGGAGTTTTTATATTAAGCATATTTTTTAATTGCTTAAAGTAATTATAATTATATAAGTTGTAATTTAATAAATATACTAGATATAGCAGTTTTTTAATTCATTTATATAGAAAATCTTTTATAAAATTAACTTGATGTATTTTATAATTATTATATAAAACAATAAATATCTTTAGATTATAATAAAAACATCATTTTAAAATTATTTTATTTTTATAAAAATATAATACTAATTATTAATTAATTTACTTTTAAAATTAAATAAAACTTTACATATTATCATAATTTATTATAACAATTGATATTCACTTATAAATAAATTATTTGCTTATTAATTTGTAAAAAAATTATTTTAACTTAATATGTTTTTTATTTTCAATTAAAAGTTTATATAAAAAGTTTAATATAAGAACCTTTGATTATATTATATATTAGTTAATTTTATTTGATTTTAACTATTTTATTTTTTTCTAAACTTTTGTTAAATTATAAGGTATATATTTTATTTTAGTATTAATTAAGTTAAATTTAAGTATTATATATATATATATATATATATATATATAATTTATCCTCAAAAACTAACAAAATATTTGAAAAAATCATAAATTAAATAATATATCTTTTTTTAAGTTAATATTTGAATAATTTGAAATAAATCTTATATAGTGACAATAAATAACAAATAAATTATTCATTTATTTGACATTTGTATCAAATGAATGATTTTGTTCTTTAATTAAGGTATTAGCTTTTGATTATATATTTAAAAATTAAATTTGTTGATATAAACAGATTTATTAGAGTAATCAGATATTTTTATTTTTATTTTTAAATTCTTATTTACCACATAGATCCAGTTATTAGGTTTTAAATTAGATCAAGCATTGTAAATAGTATGATTCATAAATTATTTTATATTATTATCAACAATGATATATTTATAATGTGATTAAAATGATATTTTGAAATAAAGTAAATTAAACAAACTTCCCATAAAGATTTAGCATTAAATAAATTTTATAAATAATTAATTACAGGGATAACACATTAATATCGAAACAAATCAAATCAATTGGTTGAATTAAACTAAGCTAAATTTTAATTTTAATTCCTTAATCTTTATAATTAGATTAATTGATTGATATGCCATCCGATGAATCCGAATATAATAATGATAGCTCGTTTCAGGTTGATGACGACTCCGACTTTGAAGTTAGTCAACTTAAGAAGTCCACTTATAAAAATGGAACAGGTAAGACGACTTCAAAAGTAAGTTAGATATATATATGTATATATACCATCTTTTACTTTTATTTTAATTTTTAATTTTGGATTTTTAGGCTTCGACTAAAGCAAATCCCAAGAAGCGTCTAAAAGTTGACGGCGAAACTTCCACCGACGCGAACAGTGAAACGTCATTGGCCAAAAAACCTTCAAAGCCTAGAGTTACGAAGAAAAAGGCAGGATCACTAATCACCGATTTCCTTAAGCAAAACGAAGGTTCCTTTACCACCGATCAGAATGAACAAAGTGAACAAAACGACCAAAACTCAGAAGAAGCTGATGAGCCTTCACCTCCTCAGGAAGAATTCCGTGATTTGGAAAAAGGAAAAACAATCGAACAGATTTACCAAAAGAAAACTCAGCTCGAACACATTTTACTTCGTCCCGATACTTATATTGGATCCACAGAACGCAACGAACAGGAACTGTGGATCTTTGATGAGGAAAGCAAGAAAATGATTAAGAAAACTATCAATATTTCTCCCGGTTTCTATAAAATTTTCGATGAAATTTTAGTTAATGCTGCCGATAATAAACAGCGTGATCCCAGTATGAGAAATATTAAGGTCACCATTGATCCAGAAAACAATTTTATTTCGGTTCACAATGATGGTAAAGGGATCCCTATTCAAATGCATCAAAAAGAAAAGGTCTACGTTCCCGAATTAATCTTTGGTCATTTACTCACTAGTTCCAACTATAATGACTCGGATAAAAAAGTGACTGGTGGTCGTAACGGTTACGGTGCTAAACTTTGTAATATTTTCAGTACTGAATTCATTGTTGAAACTGCTAGTAAAGAGTCTGAACTGAAGTATTATCAAAAATTTACCAACAATATGTCCGTACTCAATCCTCCCAAAATTTTGAAAAACTCAAAGAAGGAGGAGTATACTAGAATTTCGTTTAAACCCGACTTGGCAAAATTCGGTATGGATCGCTTGGACGAGGATGCCGTTGCTTTATTGAAAAGACGTGTTTATGATTTAGCAGGTTGTGTTAAAGATGTCAATGTGTATTTGAATGGATCAAAAATAGCGATTAAGAACTTTAAAGAATACGCAGAGCTGTATTTATCTATAGATGAGGAAGGCAACAAGCCTAAACTCTATCATGATAAGTCCAATACTCGATGGGAGGTAATCGCTTGTAAATCTGACCGAGATTTCCAACACATGAGCTTTGTAAACTCAATCTCCACACCTAAAGGTGGTACTCATTTAAATCATGTAGCTGATAAAATTGTGAATATAATTCGCGAGCGTATTGATAAAAAAAATTCCAAAACTAAATCATCTGACATCAAAAATCAGATGATGTTGTTTGTTAATTGTTTGATTGAAAATCCTTCTTTTGATTCTCAAACTAAAGAGAATATGACACTACCTTCAAGCAGGTTTGGTTCTGCGTTCAATGTTTCGGATACGTTCAAAAAAGCTCTCAGGAACTCCGAGATCGTGGATTCAGTCAAAAACGTTTTAGATAAGAAGGATCAAAAAAATGCTACTAAATCCGATGGTGACAAAGTTAAATCAATTACGGGTATTGATAATCTTACTGATGCCATTTATGCTGGCACAGCAAAATCGAAAGATTGTACTCTAATTCTGACCGAAGGTAACTCAGCGAAGAATTTAGTACTATCAGGTTTTTCAGTAGTAGGGCCTGAGTACTTTGGTGTATATCCTTTGCGAGGTAAAATTTTAAATGTTCGAGATGCTTCTTTCAAACAAATCAATAATAATGATGAGCTGAATAATATCAAAAAAATTCTCGGATTAAAGACGGGAAAAGTATATACTGATACATCTGACCTTCGCTATGGTCATTTGATGATTATGACAGATCAGGATCATGATGGTTCACACATCAAAGGTCTAATCATTAATTATCTTGATCACTTTTTCCCTTCTCTATTAAAAATCCCAGGATTTTTGAAGCAGTTTATTACTCCAATTGTTAAAGTCACTAAGAATAAGAAAACCCAAGTGTTCTTTAATTTACCTGAATATGAGAGATGGAGAGAAGAGACTAGTAACTCTGCTGGATGGAAGCCCAAATATTACAAAGGTTTGGCCACTTCTACAAAAGAAGAAGCCCGCGAGTATTTCTCAAAGCTCGAGATCCATCAAAAGAATTTTGCTGTATGTACAGATTCCGAACGAGAGGATATTAAACTTGTATTTAGTAAAGATAAGGCCGAAGCTCGTAAGCAATGGCTCAGAGGATATCGACCTGGAACTTATTTGGATGTCACAGCGCCAGAAATTCGACATAGTGATTTTATAAATAATGAACTGATTTTATTCAGTATGGCGGATAATATTCGTTCTATCCCCTCTGTTGTAGATTCATTCAAACCTGGTCAGCGTAAGATTCTTTTTGGTTGTTTCAAGTATGATCTCAAAGAATCTATCAAAGTTGAACAGTTAGGTGGTTATATTTCGCTCCACACTGCTTACCACCACGGTGAACAGAGTTTACATTCCACCATCATATCAATGGCCAATGACTACGTAGGAAATTGCAACATTAATCTTTTAGTTCCCGAGGGTCAATTCGGTACTAGATTGCAAGGTGGCAAAGATGCTGGTGCACCTCGTTATCTTTCCACCAAATTAGCAAATATTACCCGTGCTATTTATCATATTCATGATGATCCCATTCTCACTCAGCAAGAGGAAGAAAATAAGAAGATTGAACCAGAATGGTATGTTCCTGTCATTCCAATGGTTTTGGTCAATGGTTCGGAAGGTATTGGTACTGGTTGGAGCACATTTATTCCTAACTACAACCCACAAGATATCATCGATAATTTGCGTCGCCGCATGAAGAATGAACCAATCGTTCCTATGGCTCCATGGTATCGTGGATTCAAAGGCAAATTTGTTCAAGTTGATTCTCAAAAATGGCGTGTTGAGGGAGTGATCGAAAAGACAGGTACTAACACTTTAAGGATTACCGAATTACCTATTCGTACATGGACCGAGGCCTACAAGAAGCAGTTGGAAAAATGGCAAACTCAAGACAAAATTATCAAAGGATTCCAGGATTATAGTGGTAACTCTCTTATTGATTTTAGAATTACCTTGACAGATAGTCAAATGGCTGAAGCTGAAAAAGTCGGGCTATTGACTCGTTTTGGTTTAATTTCGCAAATGAGTACATCCAATATGGTTTGCTTTGATAGTGAAAGCCGCATCAAAAAATATGGCTCCCCGGAAGAAATTCTAGAAGAGTTTTATGAAATCCGACTCAAATATTATATCGAAAGAAAGAAACATTTATCGAGTTTATTGAAGACAGATTTTGATAAGATAAGTGAAAAAGTTCGATTTATTCTCGAAGTTATTAAAGGAACTCTCAAGATCAATAATAGGAAGAAAAAGGATATTGTTAAAGATTTGAGAAATAAAAATTATCTTCCATTCCCTCCTGGTGGTCATGTAGTTAACGATGAAGAAGATAGCGATTCTGTTGAAAACTCTAAAGATTATGACTATTTACTGAATATGCCAATCTACAATTTGACGCAGGAAAAAGTAGATAAACTACTTAAAGAAAAAGATAATACTCAAAAGGAGCTCGAATTACTTCTTTCAAGAACTCCATATGATTTGTGGGAGATTGATCTTCAGAATATTGAAAAAGAATGGGAAAGAATTCTTGAGCTTGATAGAATTGAACAAGAATCCAGTACTTTGGGCGGATCAAATCGTAATAAGAAGGGTAAAGGTAAACGAACCAGTGCTGCAGCTAAACCTAACAAGCCAGATGATGACGGTGATTTCGATCCAAAACCTAGTGCCAAACGCAAGGCTACAAGTACATCCACTAAATCACTAAGTGGTCAGTCCACAATGGACCAATTTATTATAAAACCAGAAAAACCTGCAGAAAATGTCTTTGTTTTGGATTCCGACAAGGACGAAGATGATGTAGTTAAAATTATACGAAGTTCTCCAGAAAAATCAAGTGCCGTGAAAAAAGCAAAAGTTGATACTCAAGTCGCCAATACGGATGATTCTGATCCTCCCACTGCTAAGGTCTCGGATCCTTTTGCGCAATCTTCTGTATTTTCATGTGATTTCTTTGACAATGATGGACCTGAAGCTTTTATCAATGCTTCAAACTTTAAGCAGGATTCAAAGAATGCTACTTCAATTGCTAAATCATCTTCTAAATCCAAATCAATTATCGTTGACCCTGAGTTGTCTGGTAATGATGACCCCAAAGCTTCCACCAGCGCTTCAAAACCTAAGCAGACTGGTAAGAAAACTACTTCAGCTGCTAAATCAACCACTAAATCCAAAGCTAAAGTCATTGACTCTGATTTATCTGAAAATGACGAACCTCAAGTGTCATCTCCTGTGCAGCCTAGGTCTATGCCACGTAGAGGAACTGCTACCAAGCGAAGCTATAAGGTTATTAGCTCAAGCGATGAAGAGAATGACGATACAGATGACTATTTCGATAACAATGATGATGATTTTGAGTGATTTTAATATATACTATACTCTGGACTTTTTTCAAGTTTCTATTGCTATAATTACTATCAACTGTTAACGTTCTCAAATAAGTAAATTTTAATTAAATTTAAATTTTTTATCATTTTAAATTATTTTATTTTAATTTTTTATGCAATTCAAGTCTATATATTAATATTTGATAAAAAATTCACTTGGGTAAAATTTCTTCAAAACTACTTTATTATAATAATTAATTTAAAATGATGTAAAATCTATAGTACTCTTTGATTTAATAAATTGGGAAATCTTTATCAACCTCATTGGTCCAACTCAAAAGCCCACCTTGAATATCTTTGATAACTCTGCTTTCTCCCTTTTCGTTGAGATAGCGCTTATATAGCTCAACAGCCAATTGACTGTCGTTGCCCAATCTACACAGAAAGTAGAATGGTTTACTGAGATCATGCTTGGTATGAAGGGTGTCAAGTTCTTTCTCCAATTGATTTAATGGAATACTAACGGAGTTTGGC
>JNEM01015211.1:0-12691 GCA_000697335.1 Conidiobolus incongruus B7586 | reverse complement strand
ATTATTAAATAATATAAATTAAATAAATCAAATGTTATTTTTTTAAAAAGATAATATTTTTTATTATATTATTATTTTTATTATTAAATAATTTAAAATTAATAAAATATTAGTTATAAAGTAATTTTTTTAATTTTTTAATTTTAATTTAATTATATAATTTTAAGATTAATTAAAAAAATACTTAAAACTTTCCTACCAATAAAAAATTTAAATAAGCTTTAAAAATATATTTAAGAAACTTAAAACAAAATTGATTTTTTAATATAAAAAGTTAATTAACTTTATATCTTATAAACTCAAGGAAGTTAAAAAATCAAAAGGTAAATATATAAAGTTTTAATTTTTTTTATAACTAAAACTCACAAATTTATATCTTATCTTAAATAAACCTTATATTTTTATATATCAATTAAAAGTTAATATAATTTAATCAAATATATTTTATTATAAATAGATAATATAAGTTTAATATATAAGTTAATATAAGTTAATTTAATTAAAAATTAATAAAGTTATTATTGAAAATATATATGATTATAATTTTATAACCTACTTTAATAGGCTAGTATATTTATATCAATTTATTTGTTTACAAAGCTTAAATAAACTTTATGTACTAATATATTAATTTACCATGTAGATAATATATTAACTCTTTTTCTATATTATCTTGGTTTTATTACCAATTACACATATAATTTTGTATAATAATAGGTATATATATTAAGTTTATTAAAAATATATTTATTGAAATAAACTTGTCTTGATTACCTCATCCATTATATTCACTAGAAATAAAATTCTATAATATTTATTGTTTTAGTAGGATAAAGGATTTGATTTAAGGAAAAAGATTAAATAATATTCAACTTTATTTTCCAAGATTTAAAATATAATTTTGAAGGTACGTTATAAAATCCTGAGTAAAAAATTTGAGCAATTACTATTAGTATAAAATTTGGTTTTTAAAAAATAAAAAAGTTATTATTAAATTCATATCATTTTAGCTTTTTTTATTTTATTCAAATAAAAATTTAAAATTATGAACTTATTTTTAAAAAGTTTATATACGAATATCACCGTTAGAGCGATCAATAATAGCAAGAATACAGTCGTTAAGTTTATTTTCCAAGAACCAAGGCTCTTTCTGTTTATTTTTGGTGAACGAAAGAGCAACGACCTTTTATAAAAGTTCCAATACTTATAAAGTGAAAGAAGCTTTCAAACCATTGTTTATACTTAGTATATAAAGTAATATCAAATTGAACCATTTTTAAAAAAATTATTTTAAATAATTTTTTCATTCATTAAACAATGAATATACTAAAAAAATATAACCTTATAAGAATTTATCCTTTATATTGAACCATACACACTATATTAAAATAATATTTAATGATTTAAAACTATAATAGACAAAATTACATGGTAATAATTCCTTATATTGAATAGAGATTCAAGTTCGAAAGAATCTTTTATATATCCAAAAGAATGTTATTGTTTAAATCATATTGGACAGCATTATATAATATAAATTTATTTTGAAAATTGTAGTTATTTAAAATAATTGAATAATTATTATCAAGTGGTGTATTAGATTTTATAAGATATGAAAAATTAAATAAACTAGAAACTTAATTTCTAATATTTACAATATAAAAGTATTTTACAACAAATTTTCGATAGTTAAAAACAAATTAAAATGATCTGTTAACCTTTTTTCAATCAACTCTGTTTCATAATTTATTATCAATTTTTAGATATAAATAGCTCTAAAATTGAGTAGTAATTAAATAATTTGATTGAAGTTACTATTAATTCAAATATTGAATAGATATATATATAACGAAATAAACTATTAAAATATATCAAATTAGTTATAATAATATGTATTATTATTTTAATATATTCAACATAATTTAAAATATCATATAAATTTGATATCTAAGATCAAAATTTTGAAATTAATTACCTTTTTCATTTCAATATATTCTCTTGATCTCAAGTAATATTAGATAGTAAATAATTACTCAACTACAAAGTTCAATAGATTATTGATCTTCTGCCAATATTTGTACTCTTTTTGATTCACTTTAAGCACTTCAAGATCTTATCCATATACTTTGTTGTAATTGAGTTTGAATATATATGACGGGGGCTAGACTTCCCCATTAGAAGAAATCCTATAAAAGGATACAGAGTATTAGGTAAAAGTGCCAAAAAGTTAAGTAAAAGATAAAGAAAGAGTAAAGTTTAAGTTAATAGAAATAGAGGAGGAGGTTTATTTAGGTAAGGCGGATAGTTTAAATATTTCAAACTCACCAAAATGTGGCCTATAAAGTGGATTTTCTAGAATATCACCAGTTCTTGGGATAAGGGGCTAAACTATCCCTTTCATATACAAGCTTCAGCTGACCTTGGGGTAGGATTTCACATGTTTAATACATATTTTTATGTTAGAGTAACTGTTCAAAACAATGATTATACCAAATCAGCTACATGCCCATACAATTTTGCACTATATTGTAAGTGTATAAAAGAGAAAATATTGTTGACCTTCAAATTTCCAATACAAAATGAAGATACTTAATTGTGTCAATGTATCAATGTATCAATGAATAGAGTAGGAGATCTTTTGTGAAGTGTAGTTTTTCAAGTTATTTACCTCACTTTGGATAGGTTTAACGTTGCCTATTTGGAACTCGTGCCACTGGACGAATTCATACTTTTGATTTGAGTTCTTTTGTCTAAACTTGCGCTTGTCATTTTACCTTTGAGTCGAGTATATCAATTATTTCATATTTTAATAATTCCAAATTTTAAAATTTTGGATAATCTCAAGATTTCTTTAAATAGGATTGATTATTAGTGATTGAGACATCTCGATTGAAAAAAGTTAAATGGCATGAGTTTTGTAGTTTAGATCAAAATCTCTAAAAATTGGTGATTTTTAAGAAGTTTGGTATTGTTAAATTATTTATTGTAATATTAGTTTCGCTCATATTGAATTTTTATTCAAGTTTAGATATTAAATATTCAATTTGATTAGATCCTTTATTTTATTTAGCTGGTTTCGACATCACCAAATCAGTGATGAAAACAATTTTAAAATCTAATAATTCCAATACATGATCTCTGATCAAGTCAAGCGATTATTTATTCTTAATCTGATTAAACAATTCTCGAATCGCTTCTGGATCATTCTTCAATTTCAATACCGGACTAGGTTCAGGAATATCCACACCTTTTAACACTTTAGGATTCTCAATCCTTTGGATCCAAGCTTGAATACTGGGATATTCTTGCATATTGATGTCTAACAAAAATCCCCAATTGATCCAGCTGTAGTTGGCAATATCTGCAATAGTCAATTGATCCCCAACCAAATAGTCACGACGCTTGAGTTGACGTTCGATGACGGAGTATAGTCGCTTGGTCTCGTTGGTGTAGCGATCAATTCCGTATTGGATCTTTTCAGGTGCTGCTCTCAAGAAATGGCTGGCTTGACCTTGCATGGGTCCAATACCTCCCATTTGAAACATGAGCCACTGTACCACTTGTGACTGGAGCTTGACATCCTTGGGCCAGAGCTTATTCTGGGTATCATAGTTTTGTACGAGGTATAGCATAATGGCACCCGATTCAAATACTGCAAAATCGTCGTTGGAGTGATCTACAATTGCTGGGATCCGACCATTTGGATTGATTTTTAGGAACCAGTCCTCCTTCTGTTCATTTTTTAATAAAGAAATAGCGTAGGTTTTGTAGGGAATATCTAAGAGTTCTAGAGTAATGGATACTTTGTGACCGTTTGGAGTACCTGCAGTATATAAAGTAATATCAGGTTTCGTTGTTATATACAAGTCCCTGGTTGTGGAATGAAAGCACTGTCTTAATAAATTAGCATTTCTTAAAGACTTGGCAATTACTTGACGATTAAATATAGACGATATCATTATTCTATTAATTTATCAAATTGATTAATTGTTTATTTTGTTCAAAGGATAAGTGTAACTCGATCAACAAGATCCTTATTTATACCTAATTTGATTGCCTAAAATGGCAAGTTCCTTATATTTTATGGAAACATTATTTGTAATAAATTGTTTGTTTATTTTGACAGAACTGAAATAATGCTCTTAGTTAGTATCTTTAGTATTGGATATATTTGCTCAAGTTTCAAGAATTAACTATTAGCTTATTTTGCTAGGTTCATATATTATTAAAAATCCTGTTATTTCGCCTCTAATCTATTTTAAATCTTGCAAATTTCTAAATCTCAAAAATTGGTGTGATCTTTTTCAATCCTTCAGGCTTAAAAACCATCCTATGACATCATATTATTAATAATCCAATCAACAGTCTTAAAGTATAAAAAGAAAATAAACCAACTCAATTTTAATAAATATTTATTAACATTTAAAAAGAAAAAATAAGATGCCTGACGTTCACAAACCTCAAGACGAAACTATTTACAATATCCCACTATCTGTAGTTAACAGACCTATTCCGAGTGTTTTAGACGAAGCCAAAGTTAATCAGTTCGTAGAAGATTTAAAAGTAATTTCCAACTTTATATAGTACGAATCTCATATTGACCCTACTTTTATTTAGAAAGCTGACGAATTCCCACCAATTGACGTCCTGGAAGTCCAACACAAAGGTCAAAATTATTATTTTGCTTTTGGAGGTTGCCACAGGTGGGCAGCTCACAAAAAATTGAATAAGGAAACAATACGTGCTAGAATTAGAACAGTGGACGCTAAATTTTTAAATACCTATTTGGGAGGGTCTAACCCATTTTTAAAGATGTAATATTTTGTTAATATTTAGAAGAATAAAAGGAAAATAATTAAAATATTGAATCTAAATTAAAATATAAAAATTAAAAATTGAACTGCTCCCAACGGGGTTCGAACCCGTGACCTTCGCGTGTCCCAGTATAAGTTGTTCACTTATAAGCACGACGCATTAACCACTTTGCTATAGGAGCTTATCCATTTCGTTAATGAATTATTAATATTTCGACATTAAAATTTTTTTACAATTCTATATATTAATTCTTTTTATTTCTTAACAATTTAACTATATTTGTACAATACTTTTTATTTAATATTAAATCAATTTTATTTTATTTAATTTATTTTTTACTTATTTTTTTAAACATTCATCATTATTTTCTTTGTTTTTATCAACTTACTAATTATTACTATATTTTTTCATATACATATAAATTCTTAATAATTTTTTATTATTCAAATAATATTATAATTTTAATTGAATAATTATAGAAATAACACATACAATAAAAAACATTCAGAATTTTAGCTAATAGCTTACAAAATTATAATTTGCATTAATTATAAAATTACCAATTCATTTCAAAAGAATATAAATTATTGTATAATTTTCAAATTTTGTTGAATAATCAAATTATATCTAAAGTTACTCTGTTTGATTATAATTCATATACGAAATAACATAATTATTAGACAGGAGTAGAGTCATTTAAATAGTAGATTGAAATAATTATTTCATTTGAGGTTGACTAAGACTTTAAATTTTGCTTAAATAAATATTTATTGAATGGTAAATTGATTGATAGCATTGATTTGTGGTGAGAATTTTGATAATTTGATTGATAAGAGATTAATTAATGATATTTCAATATTTAGCATTATTGAAATACAATCTATAATATCAAAATCATTATAGTATAATAATACAATACAAATATTAAAATACTTTGAAAATATTTCATGAACCCTAATTTGAGATGATAATCTAAATAATATAATAAGAAAGTTGACCTTCAACACTATCAATTTTGCAAATCTCTGATAATAGAGTCAAACCTGAAATTAACTGATAAGATATTGGATTATTTACTCAAATCTTATCAATTAATTAAATCCCATAAGAATTTAAATATGTATGCAATATAAACATAATATAGAATGAATTTGTAATAGAAAATTATTATTAAAAGGAAAATTTTGTTTTGAATTAAAAATTCCATTAGTATTTTTCATTTTATTATTATAACTTAAAAATTTTAAAATTTTTTGTATCATAACTATTGACTGATATTCAAATAAATATTTATTTATTTTTATATACTTAAAATCTAACCACAAACTAATATACATCAAAATTATTAAACAAATTTCTAAAAATGACCGCGTTAGGAAGTGATGACAATATAATTATGATGGAAGTAGAACCCACTTCTAGCAGCACTAATAATAATAACGTTGAAGAAACTCAACAACAAAGTACTAATCTTAACGAAAATGAGAACGAACCCATAACTCCCACCAACAACATTACTAATGAAGAGGCGGAAATTTACGATCGTCAAATTAGAGTTTGGGGCATGGAAGCTCAGAATAGGTAAATCATATAACACTAATTTTTTTTAAATATTAACTCAATTCTATAGATTACGCAATTCCAACATATTAGTCATAGGCACAGGAGGTCTAGGTCTCGAAGTTTTAAAAAATTTAGTATTGGCAGGAGTTGGTCAAATTACTATTGCGGATAGTGGCAAAGTAGATTTTGAAAGTTTGTCAAGTAATTATTACTTTCAGGTTGAGGATATTGGACAAGAGGTAAATTCTATAAAAGTACAAGGTGAAATATATATTGATTGGGGTTTAGAGAACTTTAATTTGTGTTAAATATTTACGTCATTTAAATCCTCAAGTAGTATTATTTTGTTCAAGAATCCCAGAGACACAATTTCAAAAGGATTACTTCGAACAGTTCGATTTGGTCGTTTGTACGGGCTCTACCTTTGAAGAAATTGTAATATTTATTGATAATTACATATTAATAGTTGATTTTTAACCAGATGATTTAGTGTACATATAACATGAATTGTAGAGCTGCTAATGTTAAATTTATTTGTGGTCAAACTTACGGTTTTTACGGCTATTGTTTTAATGATCTTTTGAACCATGAATATATTGAGTAAGTTGTATATATATTATATTAATAAATACCAGTGATTAATTTTAATTTTAGAGAAAAAAAGATTAAAACACCCGCTGGAGAATCTACAGTTAAAACTCGTTTTAACGATCATTACTGTCATATGAACCATTTGATGGCGAAATGCTATCGTGGCATGATTAAAAATATTACTAAGGAGCTCTCTTCTACTTATATGGTTATCAGACGTAATTCATCAATTAATTATATTCAATTTCGTTTGATATTAATTTTATATTTTAGTTATTTTAACCTTTGAATCGCTATACAATCGCCCACCCAGAACTTCCTTAGATTACACTTATATGATTCGACTCAGGGAAGAGTTATTCGAACAGATGTTCGAAATTACAGATTGTTTAATGGGTGAACTCACTAAACGATTACTTCCCGATTCTTTGGTCAAGTAAAAATCCGTTATTAGTTCAATATATACTGGATATTAACCAATTTAATTGTTTTAGAGAAGTGATGAAGTTTGGCCAAGGTGAATTACTTCCAGTGTGTTCCATCTTAGGAGGTGTTATGTCGCAAGAAGTTCTCAAAGTATTATCGGGTAAAGATCGTCCTATCTACAATATTTTCTGTATGGATGCTATGCAAAGTAAGTTTTTTCAAAAAATGTAATATTTCAATCCATATTAATTTCATTGTAAGATATAGGCATTGTACACCAATGCATCCCACTGCCCGAAGAGGAAGAGATCAAAGAATTGAGGGAATATACAATCAAAATACCCTCCCCTATTCACCAACTCATTGGAGGATTCCAGTCGGGATCTGGTATGGTGAATGGTGAGCAGGGCGAAGACGGCGATAGCGAATACGATGATGACGATGACGATGATGAAGACGACGGTCCTCCCTCCAATATCAGTCATTTAATTGCATAAATTCATTTAAAAGTTTTTTATTTCATTTAAATAAATTAAATATATCAGTTTTTATTTATTAAAGTTTTTTGTATATTTTTTTATAGACTTATATGTGAATATGTGCCAAAGTTTGAAAAAATAAAAATTGATCCATGATATTATTTCATTTTTTGAATTTTCATATCATTTTAACCTTTATTTACTAATAATGAATGATATTATCCAAATCGATCTATATCAAACAATGAATTTTGATGGCAAAAGTTACTTTTAAAATTTATTTTTGTTCACATTAAACCATAACTTAAAATTTTTGAAATTATTTACAAAATTCAATGACA
Organism: Conidiobolus incongruus B7586; assembly: GCA_000697335.1. Taxonomy (NCBI): domain Eukaryota; kingdom Fungi; phylum Entomophthoromycota; class Entomophthoromycetes; order Entomophthorales; family Conidiobolaceae; genus Conidiobolus; species Conidiobolus incongruus. Next base: position 4,476 of record JNEM01015211.1, on the reverse strand, counting down.
TCACAAGGGTTAATTTCATTTATTAAATGTAAACAACAACTCTAATCCAACATCTCTCTCTTTTAATTAATCATTATAATCCTAGTTATAATTATAACAATAACAATTATAATAAATAATGAATCACAACGATGAAAGAAATAATTTTGATTTAAATAAATTCAAAGAATTCCGACCGAATGCTGAAGAGTTAAAATTTACTTTTCAAGAGAAGATCTTATTTAACAATTTGTATATGCATAGTAAATATTATTATATTATTATAGTATAATATACTTATAATTCTTTAGACTCTATTGCTGAAATATCGCCAAATATATCCGATAAATCTTCTTTTTATTTACGTAGTTCCGAGTTGGAAAATTTCGATTTTTCGGAACTTTCGGAGCCTGATCAAACTCTACTCTTGTTGGAGGACGTTCTAAATATTTTACTAGGACTAGACGGCCATTTTATTGGGTTTAATATTGATGAAACTACATTCACCGCAGAACTGTTGACGAGTCCCCAAATACCTGTCAAATATCACCCTATTTTGGAGCAGATTACCAAGGGAGGGATCTATAGATACTATATCCAAAATTACATCGACAAGTTTTCACAATATAAGTATGGTTTAATTCATCATGCACTTTCGGGAGCTGTACAGCAGTTGTTACAAGATTATTATCTTTTGGTCAACCAGTTAGAATTTCAAGTTAAAACCAAAAAAATTACCAATTTGTCCCAATTAATCTATTATTTGAATTCTAATTTGTTGATTTTGGAATATTTGACCAAATTGCTGTCCAAGTTTACCACGAGGAGTTTTAATGACGATGAACAAGCTGAACCTCTGATGGGTAGTCAAGTTTTGGATTATCTTTATGAGCAAATGATTCAGATGAGTGGGTTAGTTTATTTGTTCGTTGCCTATTCTTTAATATATTAACCATCTTTGATTTAGATTTTCTACAATTAAAAGTCTATATGGATATCTACTATCTCAAGCCATAATCCCATACCTTTCCATGACATATAGCTGGATATATCGCGCAGAATTAACCGACCCCTTTTCTGAATTTATAGTCTTTATGAAAGATAACGAAAATGCCAAAGCAAATACTTCGTCTCCTCGAATTGAGAACCAGGAAGAGCCACATCCATCTGAAGTGATCAATCCCGATGATTTCGACTTTAATCCCAATAAAATTCCCAAATTTATGGATACTTTGGTGAATAAAATATGGCTTAGCGGCAAGCATTTACTGTTGTTGAAGAGCTGTGGCATTCGGTTGGATACTTCGATTGAGCAGCAGTTGCCAGAAATTTCTAAGGGAAGGATTCAATCACCTGAGTAAGTTTTAATTTAATTCATATTATTGATTTATTACCTAACCAATTGATATATAGTTATATCAAAGCCATTGATCATGCCTACTCTTACGCTAACACAGCTCTACTTAATTATATATTTCAGCAGGAAAATTTGTTAGATCGATTATTGTAATAATACACATATATTAAATATTAGTATAAAAACGATTAATATTTATGTTTATTTAGATCACTTAAACATTACTTCTTACTAGATCAATCTGACTTTATTACCCATTTCATAGATTTGTGTCAAGAAGATTTACAAAAAGTAAGATCCAAAATCAACCATAGAAAAATCCAATCCATGTTGGACTTAGCATTGAGAAATCCGTCATCTGTCAATGCTTTTGATCCCTATCGAGAGGATATTCGTGTTGAATTTAAGAAGACTCGTTTGATTGACCAAGTCAAAAGAGTTCTTAAACAGGATCCACTGTTGATCAAATACCTTGAAAATACACCTCAATTGACACCACAGGAGATTCCTTTGACTGGATCGAGAGTGTATGATGCATTCCCTGATTCTAGAGACGATCAACAAACAGTTGGCACCAAATTGCTAGGTAACATTGCATATATTTAATTATAATTTAATAATGTTATTAATATAATAATTGATTTATAGGATATGAATCCCTCAGTTTCTCATACAATATCACATCTCCATTATCTATTATTATTCCACCATTAGCTCATTCCAAATACCAATTAATATTCAGACAACTCTTCCAAGTGAAATACTGCGAGTTGGAATTAATTGACAGTTGGGTATACTATGCCAAACTCATCCGCAATACCCAACTCCCCAAACAATTCGTTACCATTCAGTCACTAAGACACAGAATGCTCAACTTTGTCCAGTTGCTAGAAAATTATCTGACATCTGAAACGATCGAACCCAATTCCATAAAATTGAACGAAAAACTGAAATCTGTCACATTCGCCGACGATGTCATGAAATACCATGACGAATTCTTAAACACATGCCTAATTCAATCGATGTTAGTGTATCCCCATATTCTCGCCACTCTCAACCAACTTCTTGAAATGATCACGCAATTCAGTCGCTACCTTAATGATACTTTATTCGACCAATTGACAAAATTGAAACGCAACGAACTCAACATGAATTACGATCAGTTGAATTTTGACCCAATTTTTGATTTAGAGAAGCAATTTTTGCACACTTTGCCCCAGTTTATTAAGAGTTTGAAGAAGTTGAGTATTAATGATTTAGGCCATTTGTCTCTAATGAATTTAGCTGTGAAGTTGGACTTTAATGAAATTTATGAATAATTTTTTTCTGTTTAATTGTTTCAAAATTATTATCAAATGCTTGTTAAGTTGTAATTATTGTTTACCGATTAAATTGGAATTGATATTATCATTAAACAGTTTAAATTTTCATTTCTTTGTTTTAACCTAATAAAAATTCCAATATTATATTATAATTTCTTTATTGTAATGAATTGATGTATTGAATTTCAAAAATAGAAATCTCTCAAAATATCCAAAATTCTGTTGATTTTAAAGAATCAATTAAATATGGATTCTTGAACTATACAATAACCAGTTATTTAAATGATAATGAATTTTTAGTAAAACATGCCTGAATTAAATAAAGGTTTATATTTGGTTTTATAGCATTTAGACCATTAACCAATTGAATTTATCCATGTTTTAAATATGAATAACATTAAATTTTTTTGATTGATTTGCTTGATAAATATTACAAATAACCTAATAAAATATCGGTAAATTTATATCAAAAAGTAAAAAATGAAGAAAATGTAATATTAAGTATTACTATGATCTTCAAAATTTAAATATGTTGTCTAAAATATTTGTGATGATAATAAAAGATTCAACAAAGTTTTAGTTGTTATTGTAATATGTATTTTAAGGTTTTTTGCATTTACCATGATAATATCCTACAAAAAAATAAAAGGATATTAACAATAAATACAATTTTACTTAAATATTGACAACTATTCTATTAATTTTCCAAATAAAACATACATGTAAGAATAATAACTACTTTATATAGATCAATGGTGAATGCCTTATATTGATGAAATATATAAATGTAAATAATATTTACACAACTAAATGTCATTAAAAGAAATAATAATTTTGATTTAATTAAAATTTGAAAAATCATCAGATTATTTTTCATTTGGTTTCTTTATATGAATTCAATTTCATTGAAGCAATTATGAAAATTTATATTTATTTTTATATCAATGTTAAATAATTTCTGAAATATATATAATGATTCAATATACAAATAAATCAAGGAAAAAATTATTCTTTTATTATTATATTTGGAAAATCAAGATTACCTAAAAATAATAACTATTATAAAATATAATTTAAATAAATACAAAAATATAATTTAAATAGAAAGGTCATTGCAAAATCAAGATACAAAAACTAGAATAATAGTAAAAATCAATTAAACAACTGATTGATAAAACTCTACAATTATCTTTATTGCTTATATTCATCAATTGTGATTATTTTTAATTTTACATTTTATTAAGATATAATATTATTTAAAATGATATTACTTTTCAATTAAAATATTATTTAATATATCCTATTAATAATTATATAACTTATTTGCTAATATCTTTAAAATTAGCTATTATTTTTAAGGTAATTTACCAATTTAATAATATTCATTAGAAGTAAATATATCTTTTCTTATAATTATAGTCAATAATTCAATTAAATTTAAAAATATATATAATATCCATAGTATAATTATATATTAATCTTGCATTATTTAATATTATTTATCTTTTATACTTTTTAAAATAATATCTATATTTTATTGATTAATGACAAGTTTACTTATTAAATATATATTAAATTGATATATTTGATAACCAAACAATAAATTTTAAATAAAAGTTATTTTTAAGTAATTTGCAATTAAATAATTTAAGATATTAAATTTATTTAAATTATATATTTTTAATCAAATTATTCAACTATAATCAAATAATTATAAAAAAATTATTTAAATTATAATTAAATAATTATATAATATATCAATAGTATTTATAAATTAATAGTATATTATAACTAAAATAATATGAATTATATTAAATT
>JNEM01015209.1:0-36937 GCA_000697335.1 Conidiobolus incongruus B7586 | reverse complement strand
TATTATAATTTGACTAATTTTAAAGTTAAAATTGAAATAAAATCAAATAAATTTTCATAAATATTGATTAAATTATAATAATTATTAGTAATTAAAAATATTATTAATAAATTTTTATTAATATTAAAATATTTTAAATTTTCTTAATTAATATTTTTTTTCCTTAGGTTTATAATAATTAGTTAATAAATAAAACAAATTTTTATTCTTTGAATTTAATAAAAATTTAAAAATAATTAAATATTTTATATTAAACAAATATATTGTTATATTTTAAAATAAACCTCCCATCCTAGTTTAATAACTAAACCAATATTATTTCAGTTTTAAGCTGGCTTTGTTGGTTTATAATCAAAAGATATTCTTTATTCTCCTTGCCTTTTTTATTATTTTTATTTACCAAACCCTACATCCATTATTGAATCAATTATAAAAACCAAAATATGATAAATATAAAAAAAGAGGTTATTTTTTCTGAATATTCTGCTATAATATCTCAATAGTAATTTTAAGTTATACAGTCCCAATATGTTAAAAAGCAAGATTAATAAATAGTTTACTAAATTTTATTACAATTACTTTTCTAACAATGATCTTTAATTATAAAACTTATTATAAATTCAACAATATATTCAAAATAATTCTATACTTAAAGAAAAATTTGCATAAAATTTTTCATAATTCAAATTTGTGCAACTAATATAAAATATTTTGCATAAAAGTTTATAAAACGTTTCTTCACAAAATTGAGGAAATGATGTTATAAATCTAGATGATATATATAATTGGAACTTCTTAAAAGAGTCTAAAAAAGAAATATTTAAAAAAATATATGGTATTGGAAAAAGTAAACTACACTTGGCTTCCTCCGAAATGGGAACATTTCATGAGAAATCAATGTTTGATATGCTATTCAAATACGGCTACATGTACTCATGACCATTTAATGATTCTATCAAAAGAAAATTTATAATTATAAATATTTGACTAATATAATTTTTTTAGAGTTGAAAAATTTAATATTGCTTTAATTCAAATATTAGTTTGGATTATTTTTCGATTTACGATTATAGTTATTTCAAAAAGAGTTCAATATTCTATTGTACAAGTTTTTGTTATCAAATTTTAATATATAAGGAATATGTTTGATTAATGAACCTATTAAAAATTGAATTTAATGTTTAGAATTATCCAGGTTTCATTTTAGTATATCATAATGAGATCAATTTAAAGTAAATTTTGTTAATTTAAATGGAAAATATCCCTGTTTAAATGACAGTGTCTAAAATTATCTTACAAATGGAATATTGTATAGAAATTTAGAATATTTTGGTATTAATACTTAATGATGTATCAGTCGATACTGTAATTTTATTTTAGATACTCAATTTGGTTCTTCTGTTTAGATATAAATGAATTTTACACTTTAAATATGAATTGGATTATTTAGCTTGTTTCTAATTTTTTAAATGATTTGTTGAATTTTATTTGATATAGGATTGATCTTGATGAATTTTATCAAATATAATTGACATAATAATGATAATCAATGTTTTTAAATATCCACTTTGGTTTATGCTAGCTGCTTATTCATTTATTTCTCGTTAGATTATAAGTATAATCGATAGTATTTCGCTTATTTTAAGTTTTGGACTAAATAAATTTATTTAATAACAAATGATATAATATTCAGTTGTTATTAATCCTTTTATATAATTACAATTTGATGGAATCAATTCACTTCAATTCTTATGGCCTATTCATGAATTCACTGCTATAATGTGGTAACTAAGAAAGGATTAAACTATTTACAATGATCATATTGCTAATTTCTAGCGTTATCATAAATCAGTTAATAAATTTTCTCAAATCAATAACTTTTTAAAAACACCAAGTAAACTATTTTAGTAGATGGCTGGTTTTTCATTAATAAAATTTAAATAATTTGTTCAAATATTACGAAAAACTCGATAAATACTAATTGACAAACAAGTTTTTGCAATAAAATAATTATTTGTATATTGAGATTTGGTATAGGTATAAATTTTAACTGCTCCAATTTATATAAAATTGATTGATAATTAATGTAAAATAAATAAATAGTATAAATATTCTTTTTATATGAATATTTTTTAGAAATTGATCATAATATAATTAAAAAAATAGATTTAATTTATTTGGAAAATCGAAAAACAATCCTTAATAAAAGAATGATTAATATTGGACAAAAAAGTGCATATTTGAATTAAAATTATCACATTATGCGAAATTATACATGAAAGTTGAGCATAATTTTATTCATTAGCATTACAGATAAGTCCAGTTTTGTATAAAATTAAAACTAAAATATAAAAGGAAAATTTTAAAATATTGAAAATTTTATATTAAATTAAAATTACAAATATTAAATTAATTTATTGTTGAGAGAATTAAATAATAAATTGTTAGTTCTAATTGAATCTATTATGATTAGAGTAAGAGGCCGGCAATGGCAGCAGAGATCAAAGTACTGAAAGTACCTGTGATCATAGCAGAGAAAGCCAATTGAGCCAAGTCACCTTGTCTGCTGGGAGCCATGGCTCCAAGACAACCAATTTGGATACCAATGGAACCGAAGTTAGCGAAACCACAGAGGGAGAAAGTGGCGATGGATACGGATCTGGGACTGAGGGCACCTTGTTTGACGAGTTTGGTGAGGGCATCGAAGGCAGCGAATTCGTTGACCATCATCTTGGTGGCTAAGAGCTTACCAACGTGTAAACATTCGTCGCCTTGAATACCTATGAGCCAGGCAATAGGGAAGAAAATGTAACCAATGATTAAGGTGAGTGAGAGGTTTTCAATATCAATCATAATTCCAATCCATCCAATGATGGAGTCGATAGCGGTCAAGAGGGAGATAACGGCTACAATACTGGCAATAATTAAGAGAACAAGGTGAATACCTTGGGCGGCACCACTAGCAGCGGCGTGAAGGATGTTGACTTCAGCGTTTCCTTGCTTGGGGATGGTGACTTTACCACGGGATTCGGATTCTTCAACTTCGGGGTATCTAAGCTTGGAAAGAGCTAAGGAACAGGGAACGGACATGATACAGGAAGTGATCAAAGTTTGACCATCGACACCGAGACCAATGAAAGCTAACATAATTGAACCAGAAATGGTAGCGAAACCAGAAGCCATGACTTGATGTAATTCGGACTTGGTCATGCGAGCAATAAAAGGCTTGACAAGTAAGGCAGATTCACCTTGTCCGACGAAGGGAGAGGCAGCAGCGACAACGGATTCACAACCAGAGGTATCCAAAGTGTAAGCCATAAACCAAGCGAACTTGAGAATGACCCATTGCATGACACCAAGGTAGTAACAGATTTGAACGAGAGCAGCAATGAAAATAATACCGGGAAGGGCAGTCAGCAAGAAAATCTTAACAGCTGCAATTTCATCATTAAGGACGAAGCTCATACCCCTTTGGGAGAAGTTGACGAGAATGGTGAAGATATTAGAGAACCAGCTGAAGATATCGAAACCAAGTTTAGACTTGAGAACAAAGATACCAAGGATATATTGGAGGAAAATACCACCAACAACGGTTCTCCACTTGACAGCTCTGCGGTTGGCGGAGGTACCATAGAGCACAGCAATGATCACAAGGACACCGAAAAGAGATTGGGCACGTTGGATCAGGGTGCCGTTTTCATCAGTGGGAGTAAGGAATGTGACTAAAAGAATTAATACAAGAGTCATAACAGTGAAGCCAATGAGTAGAACAGTTTCAGAGAATCTTGAGAAAAAGCCACCCAAGACTTTGGCAACAACACCAATGGGCTTAGTAACGAAACCAGTGCCGAATTGTTCGAAAACTAACTTTAGTGTGACGAAGACATAGAGAACAATACGGACAGCAGGCAATTCTGGATGGAGGATGAAGGAAGCGATGACCCAACCAGTCATAAGAATCCAGAAGATAAAGAAGTAGACCATGTTCTTATTCTTTTCCCAGGTGGATTTGGGAGCTTCTAACTCCTTTTTATTAGCCTGGAAATCGCCTTCAACAACGTTGTAAGAGGGAGACTTTTCACCGTGTTCAATATCATCGTTGAAATGACTGGGTGTTCTTTTTGTTATTTGATTTTCTTCAGAATGCATCTGTGTTGACATATTGGTAAATTATGCACGTTCTTTAACTATAGCGAACGTGATCTAAATATGTAAAGAATAAAAATACTCAAAGAGTGAGTGACAAAATAGTCAATTGTTGACGATAAGTAGATTAGATTGGTTGGAGATTGAATATCTGAAAAGTTTGAAGGGATAGATGTTAATATAAGTGTTGGACAAGTGATGAAACTGAACTTGTGGGAATGGAATCAAATATCTTGTGATTAATATGTTGGATTTGTTGGTCCTTAACAGAATCCATTTCGACTCCAACAATCTTGAAATGTCGCACAAATCCAATTTTTATCACATCCCATTTTAACGACCAATTATCACCCATATCAATGCCAATTAATATGATATGACGTGATAAATCAACATATCATCTACAAAATGAGTAAATTTCCACAATAATGGGATTTGAATTTTACTAATTTTAGATTTCATAATTATCAAAAAATAATCAAATTCGAAAATAACTATCCTTTAAAATTACATCAGTAAAAAAAAAGATAAAGTGTGGGGAAACTCTAGTGGAATTAAAATGAGAAAGTATGAATTATTATACCTGTTTTAAGTATGTTATAAGTATTTCCTCGGATCAATGTTCTAATGGTTTAAAATTATTTTTTTATTATATTTGTAACACTATTTAATCAATTTAAAACCTATTATTTTACTTTTGTTTGTTTTGATTTGATTATTTTTCATTAATTTTAAAAGTAGATTTGACAAAGGTTACTCGAAAAAGATTAGTAAAAAATAATTTTACCGGAAATAACGGATAAAAAACATTATTCCAGTATATATTTTCTTAATTAATATTTTTTTAAGTGAATTGGTTATATAAACCACTTTATTTGGTTATATGAAAATTTTCAACAGAATATAAATACCTTACATACTCATTCCCTGAATCATATGCCAGCTACCATTTAATATACTAATCAATCAGTTTATGCAAAATAAAATAAGAATCATATTCAAGTCTTGCTGAATTAATACTACTTCAATATTGAAAATCAAACCATAAATTCCAGAGAAAATAAAAAACCATAGAATTCAGTATAAAAATAGTCAACAAACAAAAAAGGTAATATTAATCCTATGAAGTCAATTCTCCCATTCCATTAACTATACCTTTAACTAAAACAATATTTTTCAATTTTAATAATTTTATATATTTATTCTAGTGCAAAATTTTAAATATATGCGGTATTTTAACACTTTAAAACATAGAAATTAAGTTTATTAATATGTAAAATATTTATTAAATTTATTTTAATTAAAATTAACTAAGAATTCATTGACTTTTATTAATTAAATATTGATTATAAAATTAATTTGTCAAATAGATTATATAGTATTAAATAGCATCTTAAAGATTATAATTTATAAATTACTTTATTAACATTAAAATAATAATAATTAATTAGCAGTACTATTCAATAATTGATATTTATACAATATAAAATGTCAATGACTTGGAATAGTCGTTAGAATTGTCCCTATACAACGGGAATAAAGCCTTGACCTAAACACGAGTGAGAAATTTCAACGAGAATATGGCACTTTATTGACTGGCTCGATCGCGTTTCAATTTTAATTTCATCAAATAAAATAAACAATCACTACTATCACATCTCCTTATTCAACATTACAACATCCGTAATCTCTAAGGTTTATAAATTTGAGATTAATCAAATTTTAATTAATATTATGTAAGTTTAAAGTTGATTTGAAAATGACCAAGTTATTCATATGACGTACTTAATGACTAAATATGTGTTCATTAATGATAATTCTCTTTACGAAAAAAACACAACCACAATTTCAACATCCACTTAAGTAGTAGACATCCATTTCAGGATTTAGTCCATTTCAAAGTTGAGAAAAATTGCTTGGAATTATGAATTTAGCAAATATATTTTAATGGACCAATTTTAATATTATTGATATAATTAAATTATTCCTTTAATTATTTTAATTTATTTTAATCGATAAAATCAATGTTAAAATATACTTATATTAATATAATAAAAGTTATAATTATATAAATATTGATGTCATTTTAAAAATAATTAGATTAAATCATTTAGTTAATATAAATATAGATAAATATTAAGTATTTAACCGTTATATTAATATTGATGAAAGATATCCTGTATAATATTGTTTATTTAAGTTGGCTTAATTAAATGATATTATTAACTTAATATATTTTCTAAATCGGTTTTGATAGATTCCTTTTTAAATGATATAGAGGTTTAATAAAATTTTGAAACTATTTAAAAGAGTTTTTATTAGATATTAGTTTTTGTTAATTTTAAAGGATTGAAAGTAGGATGTAATCTTTGGACTTGAATTATTTTAATGAATAATTTTGACAAAAGCTTTATAAAATTAAAGTGATTTATATAGATTTTATTTATTATAAATTAAAGTTATATACTAGTTTATACCATTAAATATCATAAATACTATTTAATTATACACATTTATCTAATATTCAACAACTTGTTACAAATTGTTTATTTCAATTTTTGATTATTTTTCAAATTAAGGAAAATATCGGAAACTTCATCACGTGAACTACCTTTGTTGTTAATAATTCAAATGTCTAGTCTTCCCTATTTATATCAAATAATATTCATTCTCATATCTACTTATTACCACAATTTGAATTTTCACTACTCAAAGAAAAATCTCAAAAATGGATTATAAATTGATTTTTATTGGATACAAAAATTTTGAGGTATTGAATCTTGGGGCGATTTCAATCGTACATAGATATTATAAGATTCCAGTTTAAACGAGGACAAAATGTGATACCTCGAGTTGGGAGTTTGTTTGAATTCAGGTTACTGTTAATTTACGCCATATTCATCTGTGACCAATTGTAATGGGAATGGCAGGTTCAGTTCAATTTTCCTTTTTCAACTCAAATGTATTGATATTTTCTAAAAAATCCAATTAATAGTAAATATATTGCTAAGATAATATTATATATTGTTAATATAACAATAATTCAACTTATAAAAATTTCTATTCTAAAGGGTATATTTTTTTGATTTAATTGATACCAATTACATTTTTTATGTTTAAATTTTAATATTTTATTATAAATTGCTGATTACTAAAACAAATTTATATACAACTATTTCTTTATTATTTATTTTATAATAATTTTATATAAAACAAAGTGATTATTATTGAATATTGAAAATACATATATAATCAAATTTAATATGAAATTATATTAAACTTTTAATTAATATATTGACAACATTTAATATATTAATTTTTAATATGATATAAATTTCCTAATTTTTAATTCAACCATAAATCTACAAAATTTGTATATATTCATTTTCTAATTACTTTTTCTTTTGTAACTTTTCAACGTTTATTATACTTTATATTGTAATTGAATATTTTTAATAATATTTAATAAATTGTTTATCAAATTATCAAAGAATAATTTGAATTTTCCATCCTTACATCGTTATCACTATTATCCAACTATTAATACTTATATATAATCATAATTATACTTTACTCAATTCATTTTTTATGTTTAAATTATTATTTTGAATAATTTTTTTTACATTTTTATAATATTTATGAATTCGAGTATATAATTATTAGTATTATATTGAATTATTATTAAAGTTATTATCGCAGAGTATATTTATGATAAATACACTCCATTTATTTGCCTTTTACATTTAATATTTATTTATATATAATATTTTTCTTTTAACAATTATCATGAAATTATTTTTACCTTTTTTGTAAATAAATTATATTTTACAAATATTTAAATTAATTATTATTAATTTTTATATTATTTACACCTTTTAATAATATTTTAAAATTATTATTATTATTATTTTTAATATTCTTTTTAAATTTATAACACTAAGGTATTTTCAATTTTAATAATTTTTATTTTAAAAAAATTGATATATATTATATATTAAGTATTATATTTATTTAGTTTTTATTTAACTTATATTTAATATTATCAAAGTTATATATGTTATTTTAAATTAATCATTTTTAAATCAAATAAAATAATTTTGAAAAATTATATCTATATTAATATTTTCATTTTAATATGAATTATTAGTTTATCTCCATTTTTTAAAAATATTTTAAAATTAATTATGTAAAATCAAATAAATGCCATTATGAGTATTATATACTTTATCAATATATATGTTGAAATCGAAATTATTTTTATAAATAACTGATATTAAATAAAATTATTACCTGTTATAATGATTGAGTAATATTATATCAAAAATTACTTAGATTAATTAAAAAAAATATTGGTAAATGTATAATAATTATTATTTTCCTTTATATATAATTTATAAATTATAATTGGTTTTGAATCCATAAAATCAAATCAAAAAAGCTGTATAATTGATTATAAAAGTATGATTTAATATCTATTCTAGTATTTAAATAACTAGTAATTAATCAAAAACTTTAATTTTTAGAGCCAATAATATAATATTATATGATTCTAGAATTTTTATATATTTATAAAAATTCAAATATTATTTTGAAGATGTGTATAAGAGACAGGAATAATATATATTCAATTATAAAAACTTTTTCATTAATTTATAAAATAAATTCATTAAAAGGCTATCACTTATATTTGTTATATATAATTTTCTTGCTTAATACTAACTTTTTAAAAAATGAAGTAATTTATACTTTTAAAGTTAATTTAATCATATAAATACCATTGATTAAATTAATATATATAGTTTTTCATCTTTTATTCAATTCTTATTATTTTCCTAATTCTTATTAATTATTACTATATCTTATAATTAAAAGTATCTATATCAATATTATACCGAATATTGGTACTATTTATTTATCTTTTAATATAATTATATTAGCTAATATATTCGAATCTTTGTTAAACCCACTGATATATTAAATTGATTATATCATCGCTAATTTAAGTATATTTTTGCATTATAATTATTTGACTATGTATTATTATTATTATTATTATAAAATTCAACATTTTATATGAATGATTTTTAATTTAAATAATTAATTTTTTTTCATTATTCAAACTTTACTATAAATACTTGAAAATCTATAATATTATAAACAAGTTTTATACAAATAAGAATTTATTATAATATTTATTTTATGATCATAATTATTAATTTAAAATAATTATAAAATTAATTCAAAAAATATAAATACTGCTAAATCACATAATATTATTTTTTATATTAATTAAAAATAATAAGGATCAATACAAAATAACGTTTAATTTTATTTGAAGTTATATTCAAGGGTTTTAATATTAAATATATTAATTTATTATATAAATTATAAGCTTTCATTTTTTTTAATTAAAATAATATAACAACAGCTCGAAAAAAATAAAAATAAATATAACTAACAAAAGTTACTAAATTATAGCTAAAAACCAAGGTTTTAAATTAAAAGATTAATATTGATAAAAAATAAATTCTCTTGTATATCATTTTACTCAAATATAAGCAAAATATTAATCTTCAAATTCAACTTTAATATTATTTCAAAATCCAAATTTAATTTCTTTTAATATAGAGTTTATAAAAATAAGTAATATAAAATTTATATCATTTTTATAATTATCATTTTTTCATTATAGTTTTAATATAACTCTATTATATAAAAGGTATTTTTTGTTAAAAACTAAGAACTAATGCTTTATAAACTGATTAAATTATTTATTTATATTTTATAATCTATAAATATTTTTATTTTAATTTTCTTTTGAATTTTTAATAATTAATGAAATATTTATTTTATATTATTATTTATTAAATAATTTTTTAACTTAATTTTAAAAAAATATTTCAATATTTATTAATATATTAATATATAAAGTGATATCAGTAAAAATAAAGTTTTTAGACTTTTATTAATTATAAATTATATTATTTTATATTATAAATTGATAAATTTAATAATAAATAATAATTTTGATTATTAATTTAGAAATATATAAAGATAGTACTTTAAAAGATATAGTAAATACATATAAATAAATATAGCTATTGGATTTAGTATACTTATTAGATCATAACCCTTATAGTTATAATTGCTTTTAGTAATTAAAATATATGTGTATAAGTGAGAAAATATATCAATAGAGAAAATTAAATTAAATTATAAAAAATTAAATTTTATTTTTTAATAAAAAAATATTTTTTTTTAATTGTTACAAGTTTGACAAAAATATATCAAAAGTTATTCATAATGAAAGAGTATTAATTTTCAAAATTGATTCTTAATAAATTTTTAAACTTAATAAAATAATTATTATTTTTTCAAAAATTAAATAAAATAATTAATTATAGATAAATATTATTGGTATATTAGTTTAATACTTTAATCATTTAATAGATTCTTAAAATACATGTTTATATAATAAAACTGGAATATTTTCAATAGTTATGATATATTAAATAATATAAAGTTTATAGATTGAATGTGATGGGGAATAATCTTATCTATCACTCAAGAAACTCTGACTATTGTGCTAATATAAAAAGTCACATTAGAAGTACCTCATTTTATGAACTAGTTTAACTTAGCACTTTCCACCTGAAGTTATTCATAGCCACCCAAACTCAACAATTGAAACTATTATAAGATCATCACAAGCCAATCAATAAACTTATCTTTCTATCTTCATTTTCAAAAATATCCAGTCTTTAAGTTTTTCTTGTAACACTCACAAAAAGTATTGAGTTGTGACAAGTGTGAGATATTTACTTTATTTGAAGACCTTGATTTGCAGTAAGCTATTTTCACCTATTTTGGTGAACCCTCTTAATTTCCCTTAATTTTGTGGTAATCTATCATTTACCACTGGCGATTCCCTGTTTAAGCTCTAAAAGACTACTTCCTCCCACATTTACAGTTGTCAAATGTATTAATATTTAAATCATAGCTTGAAGTTAATAATTATAATAAAATAATAAAACAATCAAGTAATTAATGATTTTTCAAGCTTGTCTGATTTAAAAATATACTAAAACTAACATCAACTGTTGAATGTTGTAATTCAAAAATCATCTATAAGAAAATCTTTCAGTATTATCTAAAAGAATTTATTCAAAATTAGTAGCTTTGAAATAATTGTAAGTTTCATAATTAACTTGTAAACTATTGATTGTTCAAAAATATAAATAAACATATATTTATATTAGTTAGAAATTGAATTAGTAAAAGGATAATTGAAGTTGTGAAAGGTAAAAAGTATTTATTAAATATAAAATATAAAGTTGTAATCATCTGGAAATATCTCTCAATATCAATTCTAGCGAGATAAATCAATGTAATTTATCAACTATTTAAAAAATTTTGCATTTTAAATAGTTTTTAAGAATCGATTATATTACACTGTTTAGAAATTGACATATTTGAGAGATAATAAATGATCACAACTCTAAAATTTAAACATATAGTTGATATAAATATCAATATATAAATATATTTATAATATTGATAGTGAATGCCAAAGATGTTGAATTTTGAATTGCTTAAAATAAAATGCGTATTGAGCTATTAACAAGAAAAGTCAACGTTACTCCTATGTAAATAAAATATAAATTAGCAAATATAAATAATAAAAAGAGTAAGAATTACTGTATTCACTAAAGAAATTCACTGACGTTGACCATAGTTGGAAGAATTTGCTTTTGTACGATCTTCATGATCCTTTTGCAAAATTTGGATGATAGGAGTCTGGTTAAAATATGAATTTGAAAGAGGGAGATTTTTTAAGTGAGTAAACTTGACACCCATTTCCATAAGTTTTTTAGTATAAATAAGTTCCATTTTCCTAATTGTTTCTTCATCAAGTGATTCTAAATCTGAATAAAGTATAATTAGTTTATACTTGAAATACTTATTAAATGATTAAAATTACCACTAGTACTCAAATTATCAAGTTGAAGATTTAATGGAAGTTCATTATTGTCGCTATTTGAGCTAAAATTAAAAAAAATTGAAAAATTAAGAGAATTAAAATTATTAATAATTACCTGACAGGTGGATTAGAACTAGGTAGAGAAGCTAATAAAGAATTAAAATAAATAATGATAAAAATAATATAATATATTACCAGGTTGATCATTCAGTATATTAGAAGCATTAGCGGCACCTTGATTGGATGAAACTGTTGTAGCAGAACTTGTTTTAGTTAGTTTAGCATGGGCATTCTTGATTTCTTGAAGATTTCCACGCATTTTTGCTAGTATAGCTTGATAATTTTGACGACGTTGTAATTTTAAACGCAAACTTTGAATTTCTTGAGGATTTTGAGAAACTTGAGAGGTCTGAGAGTTTACTGTGTTAGCTAAAGAAGCAGAAGCAGTAGAGGAAGGATTTACATATGAAGGTTGAGGAAGATAGAGAGGATTATTATTGGTTAAATAAGCATTATTAGAAGCCGAAGGACTATCAGGGTTAGGTAAAAATTGTCGTCGAACTCTTTGATTATTTTGAATGTCAGGTATGTAAGTCATTGTGTTAAAATTATAAAGAGAAAAATTAGCATTAACAAATGCTAAAATGGAAATTTTATAATTTAGTCCTGTGTGATTTTAATTATGGTAATGACAGAACAATTGAATAGATCAATAATATGGGTCAAAATGAAAATTGGTGATAAACTGAATTAGAAAAATGTGGAATTTTAAGTAGAATGAGCAATTTTTAAATTCAAGTATAACTTGAACTTGATTAGATTGAATTTTGAATATAGACCAAATTTAAATTAACAATTAACTACATCATACATATTTAAATGAAGTCAATTTGATGATAGTCTTTGTTGATACTTTTAACAAGAAATCCCACATATAATATTAGTCAACTTTCAATCCAACTACTTATTTCTATCATATTTCATTATAATGATTTGAGATTTTTTATAATATACATATATTTCGAAGATCAAATATTTTCATTTTTATTCATAGTAACTCAAATTATATAACAGAGTATATCTCAGATTCTTTGAATTCTCTAAATCTTGATTTAATAAGACTCATAATTTAGGAATTTAATTGTAAGAACAAATAATTAGATTATATTATAACACATGATGACAAATGAATTTTAAGGATTTTATATAACAGATTTTAGAGATTTTTTTAAAATATTGTGTTTATTTAATATTACCTTATACTTTAAACTCTTTCATAACATACAAAACCAATTTAATTTATTAAAATTCGAATTATTTGTTTAAAGCATTTAATTGTAAAATATTAATATAATAATATATTAGTACTACTTGAGAAACCATTACTCTGATCATAATTAGCAATGAGAGGTGATCCAGGATAATCGGCTATAAAGTGGATTGTAATGATGCTTTATTGATTAGGTCAAATAGCCAGGAGGACCATGATCGAGCTGATATTCGTATGCATCATCCAGATTACGGATTTTGATAATGTAGATTGGGCAGAATAATTTAGGAGTTGCTGCGGTAGCTTGGCTGAATAGCTAATAAACGAATGAAGAGTAAATGAATCAGTGTGGGGAGAATGATCATTACAATGGCTTGGTGTAAGTATACTTAATGAGATTAGAGGCTCCTGTCTGGTAACAATATATTTCAAAAAATATTAATCGAAAAATCATAAAGATATCAATATTACGATACATTATACATCTTGAAATATTGTTATTTAATTAGTATTTTCAATCTTGATAACAGAAAATAAATATTTTTGAAACTTGGTATTTCAAATTATATTGTTATATAGATAATATATTAAAAAGTTTTAATAAAATATTTGCTGTATAATAGATATTTACTATATTTCGTAATATTTAATAATATAATTATATATTTTTTGTAGAATAGGAATTCCATTCTAGACTTATAGTTTTATTCAATTTGGCATTAATTTTTAGTCAAAATGAGACATTTTTCTCAATGACTGGAATTTATTCAAATTACTTGTTCAATTTTATACCCTTTTTATAGTTTTTTTTACTAGTATGATATACATTTTATATTAAAAATATTTTTGAGATCTAACATCCCAATATATTTTTGAAATTGAGGTTTTTTTCAAAATCAACCTGCATGAGTGTATGAGTTGGAATAAACCTGGAAAATATAGATATATGGGTTCCAAAATTTCAATTTCAAAATGTTCCAATCGTTTCTTTGAAATCGTGGATTAAAATTTTAATTTGTATTATTCAAGTTTAATGATAAATTATATTTGTAAGTTAATCACCACCAAAGATTTTTACTGTCACATTTTATGATTCTGTGGGCTATTGGTTTACTATATTAAGAAAAATAAAATCATTGAAAAAACTTTTATAGTAGGTATTTACTATATTAGGAAACTAACTCTTTGGCATACTTTCGAATTTTGTCCATACTCATACTGTATATTAAAATTTAATAAACTTTATTGGCTAACACTTTTCGATTTCCTTTTTAGAACCAAAAATCTGTGATGGTGATATAAATTCGATTTGGGTTAATATTACAATATTCAACATAAATACTTGATAAGATAATTTTATTAAGCTGTGAATTACAAATATAGTATATAATATATATATATATATATATATATATATTAATTAAAATAACCAATAATTAAATGACACTAACAAAAATTTTTATTGGTGTCATGTATTTAAAATGATCACAAATTATAAAAACATACTCATAATCATACTATCTAGTAAGTTGATTTTGTAAAATCAACAATCATACTATAAATACTATTTTCATAAAATAATTCTGGAAATAGTAATTTTTTTATTTATTGAAAATACTTTCAATATATTGTAATTAAACGAAAATATTTTAAGGATAGCTTGTATTTAATTAGTATAATAATTTGAAATTTTTTTTCAATTTTTGACAATAGTTATGTTGATTTTGATTAAATTATATGATACATTCAAAATCAAAATATATATGGTTTAGATTGTCATAAATTAATAATCACAATATATCTCAAATATAAAATTGAATAATTTTAGCTTAAATAGAAAAAATATTGAATTAATCCTAATTTGGTAATTTAATTCTATGATTTATATAAGTCAATATATTTATCACTGAATTAGTATTTTCAAATCATTTATTAAATGCAAAATAATTAAAACAATATCATTGATTATCTATCAAATTCATTATATTATTAATCAAGTTTAAAAAATGGTTTTTGGATAAAATATGCCGATTTATGGTAATAGACTTTACGGGACAGCCTGCTCTACCTAGATAAGTTGCAGGGCCGGGAAGAGGGTAAGCCAGCAATTCATTCAAAGAAATTAGTTTGAATTAACTTTTTTCTATTTAGAGCTTCAGGTTTTACCATCCGAGCTGATATTGTATCTGCTAGAGATGATGTTGTAACCGATGTAATGTAAGGATTTTCAATGCAATGTTAATTCTATCATCAATTATTGATATTATGATTTTTTTAGTGCCGAATTTGAAAAAGCTAACGAAGATAATTCTGAAAGATATCGAGATCCTGATAGCGAAGCTGGATTATTTTCTGATTCTCATCATGACAAAGATAATGACGAAGCTGATAAAATTTACGAGTATATTGACCAAAAAATGGACGAGAGGAAGAAAGTTAGAAGGAAAGAACGTGAAAAGGAATTAATCAGGCATAGAAAAGGGATCCAAAATTCAATTTTAATTTGCTAATTTAAAACGTGGTTGAGTTCAAGTCTCAAAGGATAAATGAGTAAATTTACTCAAAGCAGGTGACTTAGTTGGCAAAGACATAAAAAAGAATAAGATTAAAGAAAAGTTTACTTCTGTACTTGATTCTCTATTAAAAAAAGCTAAAATGGAAATTTCTTATGCCAATTCTATTTTGAATGTTGCTGCTACTGTTGGAAGTGTAGGTTCTGGTGGTTTAACTAAATTTACCGAAATTAGTCAAGCAAATAGCAAAGTATTCAATCTCCAATTGGGACAGATTACAAACTCAAAAGCTGGCCAGTCTACCATTGACCGCAAAAGTTATCTTACAGAACTAAGTGGTGTTGTCCTAAAGGCAGGCGCGGAAATAGGTGATATTAAAAAAGCTAAAACTTTGCTCAACTCAGCGACTATTTCCGATCCCATATATGGTCCCGGCTGAATTGCTGCAGCTCGTCTTGAAGAAGTTACATAAAAAACTGTGAAAGCTAGGCATAATATTGCTGAAGATTGCGAACGTTGTTCTGATAGTGAGGAAGTCTGACTCGAAGCTGCAAGATTGAATACTCCTGAAAATGCTAAACTCATTTTAGATAATTCGATTTGTCTTATTAAAGAGTCTGTTAAAATTTGGCTTGCTGCAGCCAAAGTGGAAACAGTAACGCCAGCTAAAAAGAGTTTTAAGAAAAGCATTAGAATTTATTCCAACTTTTGTTACAAATTGGAAAGCCGCAGCCGATCTTGAATAAAAGCATGCAGAAGCTAAAATCTTACTTGCTTGAGCTATTGAATTAGTTCCCACTTCCGTAGATTTATGGCTCGCACTTGATAAACTCGAACCTCATGACCAAGCTAGAAAGATTATCATCATAGCACTTAACGCTATTCAAACCAGTTATAAAATCTGGATCGCTGCAGCTCATCTCGAAGAGCAGAATGGCAACTCAGGATTAGTTGAAAATCTCATCAAACGATCAATCACAGAATTGTCAAAGTGTAGTGTTGTATTGAACCGAGATCAATGGATCAAACTTGGTGAAGAAAGTGAACTTAATTACAAATGTATCGAAATTTGCCAAGTTATCATCCGTGCTATGTTAGCAATGAATGTTAATCCCATCGATCAGCTTGACAATTAGCTCGAAGATACTGAACAATCGACCTCAAATAAGGCTTATGAAGCAGCTCGCGCTATGAATGCTAACTGCCTGAATAACTATCCTGATAATAGTTTCATCTGGAATAGAGCTGCCTTATTTTGAAAAAATCCATGGAGCTAGCAAATCACTCGAAGAGTTACTTGATCGTGTAGTTAAACACTATCCCCACAACGAAGCCTCATGGCTCATGTGGGCAAATGAAGAGTGAATTGCTGGCAATATTCAGGATGCTGGATCAATTCTTGAACAAGCTTTCCGTGTGAATCCAGATATTGAACAAATCTGGCTTGTGGCCGTTAAGTTAGGAGTCGAAAATTTGGAATATGAACGTGCCAGAATTTTACTTTCCAATGCTAGAAACAAAGCAAACACAGAAAAAGTTTGGATGAAATCAATTGTATTAAAACGTCAGTTGCAATCATGACAAAGCTTTGGAGCTCTTGGGAGAAGCAAATGAAAAATTCCCCAAGTTTGATAAATTACTGATAATCAAAGGTTAGATTCAACAACAATTGAATCAAATCACAGAAGCTCGTGAGGCTTTCAATAAAGGAATCAATCTATGCCCCAAGTCTATTATTCTACGAATGCTTGCAGCCCAGCTTGAAGAATCAGTTTATTTACATATCAAAGCTAGATCCGTATTAGAAAGTGGTCGTCTCATCAATCTGAAAAAACCTCAATTCTGGCTTGTTGCCATTCGCTTAGAAATAAAATTCAACAATTCTGTTATTGCTGAATCTCTTTTATCTAAAGGTAAATCACTTTAATGAATGATAAATTTAATAATAGACTAATGTTTTATTTAGCATTTCAAGAATGTCCAGATTCCAATATTTTATGGGCTGAAGCCACCTTAATGGAACCTAGAGCTCAGAGAAAGAGCAAAATCACCAATCCTCTTAAAAATTGTAATACTGATCCCCTTATTATCTCTGTAATGGCACGTAATTTCTGGGCTATAATCTTAAGATAGAAAAGGCTAGATATATGTTTGCTAGATCTGTCAAACAGAATTCTGACCATGATGATACTTGGGCTTGGAATTTGAAATTTGAAAGGGAACAAAGAACAGAAATAGATTTTAATCACTTCAATATATCTCAAAGTAGTTATAAAACATTTTTATTTAGGAACAAGTAAACCGGGTCATCGGGTAATGTCTCCGGGCCGATCCCGAACACGAAGGATTATGGCAGAAGACAGCTAAATCTTTTGAAAACTTCCAAGTTAAGGGCAAGAGCTGTTGGAAAAAGTTGAAAGTCAACTCGGTGCGATCATTTAAACCAATAGTAATATGTCTGTTTATTAAAGTAATAAAATAAAGCATAATATAATAAGTAATATTAACTTGATCGTTTAAAGAATTCAAAGAAATCCTTTTTCGTAGGGTGATGAAATATTAGAATATTAATAGAATTGAACAAATTGGTAAAACCAATGACAATCCACTTAATACTTGAGCAAATATGAATTAATTTAACATCGGTTGGATTTCGGGTGATTAATATTATTGAGACTAACTCTGAAACCCAATATATACTAAGTCCAAATGAGATCCAAATACATTGAGCCAATAGATAGCGCCGGGACTTCTTTTTCATCAATTGAGCTTCCGGTGAGATTGTGAGTACGAAAGTGCTAACTGTTTTAGGCTTAAAAAACATATTGAATATAAGTTTGTTTAGTGTAAAGTAAAACGTTTGAATGAAGATGACATATATTGTATTCATCATGAACGGAAGTAGGAAGCACATATTTAAATAACGATCAACATTCCAATTGTAATATAAATTAAAAGTTAACGATGTGGATTCCAATTGCATCTGATGTCCATATTTCCAACCCATACCCAATAATACTGAGAACGCAACACAATTCAGCAAGCTACAAACCAATATTATATACCTGAATTTCAATTCTACTTTAATGAATGCCAAATGCCGGATAAAGATCAAAGTACACAATAAATTAAAGTTTACCATTAATAAATAATTAAATAAATAGTTTTCAACTTTCAGAAGAAGTAAATGGTCAAATTTTGTAAAATTGAACTTGAGAATATTAAAAGCAAGTTGGCATCCATTTAGTGCTAAATTTGTAACTAAACTCATTAAAATCAAAAGAAATTCAGGATGTCTCCAATGATCATTAAACTTTAAAACCACAAAGGTATTCGTTCCATTAAATGCTAAATTGATTATATTAAATATAATACTAACTATAAGAGTGACTAACTTGAGTTTTTTCATATTTATTGAAGAAATTAGGGAAGTTATCAATTTTCAAAGGTTTTCAAATAATATATACTCTTTCAAAATTATTGCAATTTGAAATTTTTTGATTGTCTTAGAATTTCCACTCACCAATCAAATACCAAACTTAAAAAGCATTTAGAATCCTTCATTATTCAGATTAGATTATTGAGTTATAGTATGAAATCTTTTTATCAATTTTACAACAATGTCATAAATCTCAGCCAATCGATTCTTAGCATTTTTATTTTTAATTATTAATTTCAAACTTTTCTATTCAATTTGAAACTAAAAACATTAGATTGGACAGACTACTCATATTAGATGAGATTCGATCAAATTATTGGATATCTTTATAGAAATTTTTAATAAGGTCTGAATTGGGAATAGATGTTAATATTGAGTTAATATATATGGTGTAATATTAGAATGATGATTAAATCTTCATTTTTGAATATAATATTTATTTTTATCCAATGACAATTTTTTGGAGATTCAATATTTGACTCTTGAATTAATATCATCAGACAACATTCTCTAACATGTATTTCCATTTTTGGATTAAATGAAATTGCGATTTAAATTTACGTTTAATGAATTATTTTATGATATTGAAATTATATGACAAAATCTATAATATCAATAATAAAATTTCATTTAATTCTAAATTATAAAGTTCTATAAACCTTGTATAAAATTAAGATGATTAAAACTAATTTCATTATTTTATTCATTGAATTTATTAAATCGAGTTGAAAAATGGTTTAATATACACCTTTTGAAAGATTACTCCCATAATTTACATTAATTAATTTATAACCTAAACTCAACAATTCAATATATCTTCAAAATCCTGGCATTTATATATAATAGCTTATGCACATCCCAAATTTAGATATTACAGTCATTTTAATCTTAATATTACTTACAATTTCGATAGTATTGTTAGATGGATTTACAATGAAAACATTTTTAAATTGATAAAAAATTTTTTGAAAGGGAAAATCCTGGAATATATCAATATTTGTATATATTGTAAATATGAATGAATGAGGTGATAGCGTTAAGATCTTAATATGAATGTTATTTCAATACTAATGATTATTGTACAATTAAATTTAATAGAAATTTAACCATGTATTATTATTACAAAAATATTCATAGTTTGATTAAATCTTAATGATCTATATTAATGATCATTAATATAATATATTTTGAACTATTCTGTTCATCATTTCATTTGATAAGATTAAATAGTTGATGATGTTCTGAAAATAATAGACCTGATTAGAGAATGTCAATTAGTTGCCTACTTTAGAAAATTGCTGGGATAATTCGGCTTCAAAGATCTTAAATATTTCTATTTCCAAAAGATTTTAATTTTTAGCTAATCGATTAATTAATAGTTTTTCTAATTTTATCAATCATAAATCGACTGAATTTTAATATAGACTTATCAATTCTAAATATGCTGATATATATCCTATTTAATTTTTAATATCCTTGACAATCTATTTTAGAAATTTTAAACAAACTCAAAGATATATCTAGTAAGTCTGATATTAGATTCATATCCTTAATTTATATATTCTAAAGGTCAAGGCCTAATATTCAAAAATAATGACGAAATACTGTAGAATTTGATTTTTATATAATATAAATAACAAAAAGCTAAAGCCCATTAAAAACAAGTAACACAAATTTTGGAATGTAACTGAGAAGCTCTATAAAGAATTGAAGTTTAATATTAAATAAACATATTGATTATTCATGAAATAAATAACTTTTGGAATATTATTTTTGAAATATAATATTTGAATATTTCATTGGTTTAAATACAAAAATCTGAATCTATTTTAAATATGAAATTATGATAAATTTTGTATATCATAATTTTCAATATGTATAAATCATTTATAAGTATATTTATAATATTTATTAATATAGTTCATTACCGTATATTTTTGTGAAAATTGATATATCAATGATTTTTTATCTTATTAAAAAATAAACAATTCTCAATAAATTTCATTTTTGTTTTATATTTGATTATGAGATATTATCTGAGTAGTCTTTCAAAATTCACCTATTATAGTGTCATCTTTGAATCAATTGGATTTTTATTACGGCATAAACTTTGAAATGTAACAATTTATTTTGAATACATATGAGTTTGAATGAAATATTCAATTAACTCCGTCATCTATTATATCATATCCATTCAACTAAAAAAATATGAGTAATAACTAATCCCATAAAGTATCGAAATTCAAGATAATATTATATTTACCAAATGAGGTCATAGTCAACCTAACTCAAACTAAATCTGATTCAAACCAATTTATCAACATAAACAAAAATGACCAAAGCAACTGAAACTTTCAGTTTAATCGGCGGCCTCTTACTCAGCTGGGCACTTGTCCAATTTAATATTATCAATTTAGGTTTAAGTGACACTGTCAAGAATGAAGTTTGGCCTACTGTAAATTTCTTCAATTCCATAATATTCTCCATCTAATCCCATTATTTAGTTACCTTGGTTAGCTCTAGTAAGTTTTGGAGCTTATTCTTTGGCGAATATTGGCTACGCTTTAATTACTTTTAGAGATTGTCCAGAAGCTCACCAAGAACTTATGAAGGTAAATAATTATTTTATTTTAGTTGGAATTGATTTGTTGACTGGAGTTTAGGAAATTCAACAAGCTAAAGCTGATTTGAGATCTAAAAAAATTGATGTGAACTGATTTAAATTCCATTTTTATTATTATACTTTAATTTTTTAATATAATATATTATAATCTAATATTTCGTTCAATATTTTTACTATTATTTAATTTTTAATTTTTATTGTTTTATAATTATATAAATAATTATATTGATTTCATCTTCATAGTATTTTTTAATTATAGGTTTATTACAATAAAAATACAAATAAATATAGTTTGATTATTCATTCATTTTTATATGAATATTTAAAAGCTTCAATTTTTTGTAAATTAATTTATTGGCAAATTGAAGTTAATATTATAATCGATAAAAGAACAACTTATTAATATATATATATATTTCATAAATTATTGTCAATCATTTCATCCTTCAACAATAATCAATTTAAATTCAATTTTTATTTATATAAATTCTAATTATTAACTCTGAACAAATATTCATATTAAATCAAAATTATATATATACCTATTAAAATAATTTATAATCATTTATATTTAAACAGTTAATTTTATTAATCAAAAGATTTATATCAAATATAAAAATCAAAAGTGATATTGTTAAATAGTATTG
This sequence comes from Conidiobolus incongruus B7586, assembly GCA_000697335.1. Classification (NCBI taxonomy): domain Eukaryota; kingdom Fungi; phylum Entomophthoromycota; class Entomophthoromycetes; order Entomophthorales; family Conidiobolaceae; genus Conidiobolus; species Conidiobolus incongruus. The sequence continues at coordinate 14,318 of JNEM01015209.1, read as the reverse complement.
CTTTAATATAAGAAATTGTTTATTAGCACAAAATTAATGAAATATGTAAAGTGGAAATAATATTCAAAGATAAATAAGAATTTCCTTAAATAGTTAAATAATTAAAAATTTTAAAAAAGAGAGTAAATAATGAAGAATTGTAAAAAGTAAGATTATAAAAGTATATTAGAATAAATGAATGAGAAATTTCAGTGGAAAAATTTTTCAAAGATTATTTTGTTAACAATTAATTAGAGGTTGATTGTTACGAAATAAGCAATGGTGGTTTAGTGGTATAATTACCGCCTGCCACGCGGTAGACCGGGGTTCGATTCCCCGCCATTGCATCTATTCTTTTAATCTAAATTTTTGATAGGTTTCAATTTTAATTTCCTTCAATATCTATCCCATAAACATTTTAATCTAATATTTCTTATAAATTCTAATCAATAAACATTTATTTTCTTAATAAAAGGTCATTAATCAATAGACCATTATTTAATTATCATTTTACGATATAATTTATACAAACAAAAAAATATTAAATATAGACCAAGTTTAATAAATTATGACAGAATTCACATCTCCAAGTGAATCCCTAACACATCTCCAGAAATTAATTTCTAATTATGGCTTGGATAATAATTCTAAAAAACTGATAAAAGAATTAAAATCTATAAGTAATCCAAAATAATACAATCCAAAATAATTTTAAAATTAATCATTGTTTTAGAATGTCCTTCAAGTGACGATGATCAATATTTACCATTTATACAATACGTTTTTCATACTTTCCTTAATTTTGAAAGTCCTTTTTCCAAACGTATATTAGTCCGAATATTAAAATCCAATATAGACTTAGAGAGTATATCAACGTCCCAAGTGGGCCAAAAATTAGTACAACAATATTTAAATTATATCCAAAATGAATCATTGGAAAACAAATCCGTACAAGGGTTAAACCCAGACCAATTAAAGTTGTCCACATTGACCACATTGCTAGAATTTCCTTTGGGGATTCAAATTATTGAGAGGGAATTGAATGCAAGCTTTCAGTTTATAAAACTGTACTTGATTCACAATGCCCCCTACAATTCTGAATCAACTCTCTGGCGCTTGGATCCTCAGTTGGGATTGAGAGCGTTATTAAATCTCACTCTAAAATACGCTCAAAACCTCGGAGAGTTGACATTGGGAGATGATTTCATTGAAATTTTGACAGAATGTTTGAGTGATCGAGCGCTCGCTACCGATATTAATATGTTGGCTGGTGACTTGTTGACTTTATTACCCTCCAAAGAGCTTAACCGGAATTCTAAAGTCGATTACTATTTGAAGAAATTGACAGCCTTTAAAACCGACGGCGATTATTTGAGTTGGCTAGGTTATTTGCATGGTATGATTCATCTATGGCCAATTTCGTCATGGTTTGAACCTATCAACCATAATAATGAAGACACTAATCTATTTATCGTTTTATTCAAAGAATTGAGCCAATTCACATCCCAAATCCCACCCAAATTGCCATCATCTTATTTAGTAATTGGTATGGATTTATTGTCGACTTTATTGTTAAGAGTTTCGCAATCTTTAAAACAGTCTCAAGCAGCTATGAACCCAAGTGTTAAGAGTATTATTACAAATGATGATAATTTGCAACTCATGCTCAATCTCATCTTCAACCTTTGGAATCATTCCATAGAAGCTTTGCACTACAAGGTCAAAAATTTGTTAGAAGGCTTACTCCAACTCTACCAAACTCTGCCTAATCACAGCGACCTCGTCAACACTTTACTAACCAGAGTCATTCAGTTGGAATATTACAGTAAGACCAAGTACGGCATCTTAACCTACCTATTACCATATGTCACACAAATTTCTCAGTGTTTGGAATTGGACCCAGGGTTTTTGATCAATACTTTTGATGTGTTGAAAGTACCTTTAATAGCACCCAAAGTTGGCGAATTCCTGGGTTATTTCATCACTTTGTTATATGGTGAATTAGTTGACGAAAATAATGAAAATTTGGACAAGGTAACATAATCAAATGGACATATTAAACTGTTTTGATTAACTTTGATATAGTTTGAAGCATTGATTTATAATCCTTTGATTACAAAATTACTCGATTTGAATTTTAATTATCGCAAACCCATTTCACTCTATATTCTACCCAAACTCATCCCACTCAATGCTCAAATCCCCCAAAATTTGTTAGACCAAATCGGAACAAAGTCATTACCTGCATCAATAACAATTCTCAAAGTGATCAAATCATTAGACTTGCCATTACCCCAAAATCTCGATCATCTTAACGTTGCCATTTATCACAGTGATCCTCAAGTGCGTGTAGATCTCCTCGGTCTCATTTGCGAAACCCGTAAAACCAATTCCCAAATCACGCCTTCCGAATTCCAACTCATGACAAAATTTTTAAAATTTAATTTAAATGGTGCCGCTTCGGACTTTCGACAGAAGTTTACGGCGTATTCCATCAAATTTTTGAATCGTGTGAAGGATAATTTAACCACATTGGTTAAGAAACATGGTCAAATTTTAGAGAGATTGAAGCGATGTGGACCAAAGTGTCCTGGGACTGAGCAGCATGAAGTCAAATTACGAGTCAAATCCCAACTGGAAGGCGACATTATCCACATTAAAATTTTTTTGGGACAAGTTATCGACCTCAGTATCACTACTTTCTACCCAGGTAGCTCACCTCACAGAATTTCCAGCGGCCTTCGACTCCTGCACTCATACTTAACAACTTTTTCATGGAAGTATGAAGATTTATTCAACCCCAAATACTTCTCAAATCCCAAAATTACTTCCGCGGATGTATTATTCACCGCTTTGAGTTATATGGTAATGAATGGTTACGAACACAATAGGACATTGGCTCATAATTTAATTCAAAATTATCCTGGACAAATTGATGCTGTCAAATTGTTTGATTGGTGCTTTGACAGGGCCTTGTCCAACAGGGCGAGAGATTCCGAGTCGGGAGCTCATTGGGTCGATTTCCTAATTGGGAAGACCGTGTTTGATGAGAATTATGATGGAGGTCTTCATTTGGAGTCCAAATTGGCTAAATATTTGAAAACCGAAGGAAATGGTTCCAATCCTCAAAGCTCGGGAATTCCAACAGGTAAATTTTAAAAAAAAACTTCATTACAATCCAATTAGCTCACTTCGAATAGCCGACTTCTTCCTCCACCTTCTTCACCTACTTCAAGTACGCATGGATCTCGCCGATTCTAAGATCCCCATAAGTGAGTGTCCGCCCTACAGTGTACACGGTATTCTAATCATCCTACAATTGATGATTCATCAACTCGACAATCGCAATATTTTACGAAGATTAGCAAGCGGCCAACTCGATAGTAAAATAGTTGCAGGTTGGGACAAAGTTATGAATTTAGCCTTCGAATTGTGTCATCGTCTCTTAATACAGGTGGAAAAGCCACTCGCTCAAAAATCGCCTGAGGGATTGGAGGATGATGATGGCGGGGATATCGATATCGGAAATCAGCCGGAAAGTCAGACCCAGTTCCGTAATTTATTGAGCTACTGCTGGCGCGGGTGTAAGGAAGCGTCCGCACTCCTGGGTCAGATGGTTGAAACCCTGCCGATTAAGTCTGATGTCAACGCCAATGGATTGTTGAGTCATGCCCAGCTCATCCAATCTGGGGCCCAGTTCCAGCGCATGTTCAACAACTTGAGGCACAGGGGCGCATTCTCGTCGGTGTACCCCAACTACTTGAAGCTGAATATCCGATTATTGCATTCGAAGCAGGGCAATTTGACCAATATTGTGAACCAATGGCTCAGTGGCCACATTCGCCAGGTGAACTGCCCTGACCTAGAGGGCACGCGCAGATCGGGTGGTCTCCCACTTGGTATTTTAGCCGTACTCAACAGTTTCGTCGAGGTGGGCGATGGCGGCAACGAGGTAGGAGCTACCCTCGACAGTTTGATTGCGTGGGCTAAGGACGACACCCGCGACACCGTCCACCGCATCCACGCGATCAACGTCCTCAAATTCTTGTTGACGGATGCCAAACTTGGACCCATTATTTCGGGCACGCACACCGAGCAGAGCTACCAGCTGGCAATTGACGGCTTCGGCTCCAAGGAGTGGGGTATTCGCAACAGTAGCATCATGTTATTCACAGCTCTTTTGAATCGCACATTCGGCTCCAAACGTACGAGAGACGAACACGACGCCGTAAATCGCATCACTGGTCGCGAATTCTTCGGTCGCTATCCCTACCTCCTTCCCTATCTTGTCAACGCTCTGCAGGAAGTAGTTGACAAGTTGGAAAGTGGACTTTACGGCGTGCCCGAAGGTCTTTACCCAATCCTCACCCTTTTAACTAGACTATCCCCCAGTGTCATGGACGGGGACAACAGTTTATCAGGGTTCAAACACCTCGTGATGAAATGCGCTAAGAGTCGTGTATTCAAGGTATATTTAAATTTCTTAATTCATTCCATTACTAATTTAGTTTTAGATTCGCGAGATGAGTGCCAAAGCATTAGCTCCATTGCTATCGGGTTCCCAATTCCCAGACCACATTCTAGACATTTTGACCAATGTTTCCAAAGTGCAAAATCAAAATCAATTGCATGGAACTCTCTTACAAATTTATCATGGCCTCGATCTCAATTTTTCAATGTTTGTAAATTCGAATTCTCCGTCAATTGTTAAAGGTAATTTCCAATATTTCTGAAACAACTGATGTTAATTTTGTTTTAGATTTTATTTTAAAATTGAGTCAAAGTTTGCAGACTATAAGTGAATGGGCCACCAGTCAAAATCCTTGTACTATTACTAGAGGTCTACTGTTGAAAATTATTTTGAAAGTTTTTGGTACCCGAGAATGGTTAGGAATTGATAATATACATCAACGTAAATAATTCCCTAATTTTTTATTATAATTTAGTTAATTATATTTTAGATGAAAATTTGTTGAATGTTATTAAAAATGAATACAATTTGATGAAGGGTTTGATTCAAACTAATGATTTGTCAGTTGAAGTTGATCAAATTCCCAAGATTAATGCTTTAGCTTTGAAGGAGCCATTAATTCAGTTTAGCAATGTGCCTTTAGAGAAGTGGTTAGATGACGATCTCCAAGACGTTAGATTGTTGGCTTGGCAACAAATTCAGAATAGGTAATATTGATACTATTGATTATAACATTGATATTAATATAGGGTATTAGAGGTGAATTGGATAACTATCGCTCCATGTTAATCGATCACATCTTCGAAATCCCTAGAAAAGTTACGCATATTTACCAAGTCGAATTACTCAAGCTACTGTTAGACAACTTTTCCAATCCTTTCGATTCCTCTGTAACCACCTCGATCCTAAATTTCCCTGATGCCATCTCAACAATCTGGCAGTGGTGCACCTTACGTGTCCAGCCCAATTCCCCCATGTCCCTAAGAGCAATTTCCCTACGTTTAATGGGATCCCTACTTACTCATTATTTCCATGATTCTATTATTGACCCCACATTCAATTTACATGAATCACTCAAGACATTTGGAGAGTTGGTACACACTTTAAGTCAACCTGAACAAGAACTTGATCTGAGATTTGGAGTTGTCAAAGCTTTGGATCAATTCGATATTCGAGAATTTTTCAATTTTGGTGCTGGTAATCAGGTGGTAGAATTGGTACAGGGTGTGGTAAATTTGCTACAGGTAAAGATTCTGCGTACTTTGATTGAATTGAATTATTTATGAGATTTTAGGATGATGACGAAGATATCCGTAGCGATATTGCAGATATTCTCTATCGCAAGCAACTCATTCAAGTAACTCTATAATATCATTCATACTATCCAATCTTAACACCTTTTTAGGAGAATTATCATCATGACAAAGTCCAAGAATTATTTTTGGAAGTTGTCATTCAAAAATTCCAAGATTGTACCGAGTTACATGCTTGGTTATTACAAAAGATTTGGTTTGGACGAAAACAATTAGGTAATTTATATTATTTAACATTTGTATGTTAATGATTAAATGTTTCTTAGAATTGGCCGAAGCCCAAATTAAGAACTACAATACTCGCAGTTTGTTCGAAGTAGAACCACCCAATCAGTACCTCGAACCCCTAAAATTAGTACAGTTAAGTTATTATTGTCTTTCCAAATTACAATCCCAATACAATGTAAATATTTTTGACAATCAAATGGAGAAACTAAACAATCGGTTACAATTGGTTCAGCAATTTGTCGAAGGTTATGGAGAATGGAATCATCAGGTAATTTCTTATATTTATTTGTGGTATTTGTTTATTAATTATTGCTTAGGATTTTGGTCCATTGGGAACATCATCAATTGATAATATGTTTTTAATATTAACTCAGTTGTCACTCGAATTGAAATTAATATTGAAAAACCAATTTGACGACCAGTTTTTGAAAATAAGTGCTAAAGATATTTTGAACCAATTGGTATTGATTAATAATCAAAATAAGTTACATCCTCTAATTTTTAATTTAATTGTTGAGAATGATGGAGATTTGGCAAATAGACAATGGACTTCGAATTATTTAATTAGCTTAGAATAATTAGATAGAATTAATAAAATTTTGTTAATCAGATTTTTTAGTTGTGTTAATTGACTGTTTAATTGACTTTAGTTGGACAAATCAAAGTTGAACACAACAATAATAATATCAGATTTTTCAAATCCCATAATTATATTTTATATAATTTAAAAGTATTTGAATTCCTGATGATTTTCAACGATTAAGTTGTTAATTAATAAATTATTAATAAAAATAAAATATTAATACAATAATGACAACTAAACCAATTATCAATCTCCCAAACTTCCTAAGACAACCAGCAATCAGTTTAATTGGGGAAAAGTGCTACTCTAAATTAATTGAAAATCTCAATATTACCAATGTACCATGTCTCAAATTAGCTATTTCCAAAGCACTTGGTCTAGGTATTGTAGTCGGTGGTTCAATAGTCAAAATCCCCCAAATCCTAAAAATAGTAAGCAGACAAAGTGTCGAAGGCATCAGTTTCTTCAGTTACAGTCTTGAAACTTTGAGTTATTTAGTCACCATCAGTTATAATTTGCGTAATGCTAACCCTTTCAGTACTTGGGGAGAAACTTTGCTAATCACTTTTCAAAATCTAATTATTTTGACATTAATTCAAGTTTACACTAACAATTTGCTGGGTACTTTATGGGTTGGTGCAGTTTGTGGTGGTTTTTATTACTTTTTGAATGGTTCTGGCTTTGTCGATATGAACTTATTAACAGTGCTCCAAAGTGCTACAATTCCTATTATTTTGTTTTCTAGGGTGCCTCAAATTTTGACCAACTATAGAAATGGTCACACTGGACAATTGTCAGCTTTTACAGTGTTTAATTACTTCTTTGGAACTTTGGCACGTGTTTTTACCACGCTTCAAGAGGTTGATGATAAAGTTATCCTTATCAGTTTTTTGTTGGCTCTCACTATGAATACTATTTTGGCTGGTCAGATGATTTATTATTGGAATAAGAAACCCACTGTTGGGCAATCATCTACTAAGGTTGGAGGAGATAAGAAAGATAAGAAGTCTAAAAAATTACAATAAATTTTATAACTAATAAATTTAATATTGTAAAATTATAGACGAATCAATTGTTTTTAATTATTGAAATTCAATATAAATTAATAAGTTTTTCAGTTATTAATATTTGATTTTGGATTTTTGAATTTCCATAAGATAATTGAATCAAAACAATGTTTAATTTGATTTTCTTTCCAATTCAAATGATAAACATGTCAGTTGAATCCAACTATTCGGATAATGATTTTCTAATCAATCTAAATATGCATATATGCTCGTTTTGATTCAGATTGATAAGTATTGTAATAACAAATATAATAAAATTGTTTTAGTATTTTCGTAACTTATAATAATTCAATATAAATTTAATATATGTCTTTTATGTCAATTCTGAACTAGATATCATAATTTGAAAATACACCATATATTCATGTTAATATTTACTCAGTTTATATAAATTTCTTAATTATTCATTTGTAATAATTGATTTGAGAATATAATCAGTTTCTAAAAAAAATATAAAAATTAATAATTTAGTGAAATTCAAAAACAAAATTCATTTATTGAATTTATTTTAAATTATTTAAATTCAAAATTTAAAAATTAATTTACAATCTATTTAATTAAATCGGAGAAAATTTTTGAATCAATAAATTCCAAATATATTGAAATATTATTTCTATATTAATTTCAATCAGATTGAATTAAAAGAATTAACTACTAATATATTGAAGAATTGAAATTTAAAAATTTAAATTATTAAAATGTTTAATTATAGTCGTTAATCATTTGTTAATAGTGAATAATTATATTTTTAAAAAATTCTCTAAATATTGGAAATTCAAAAAAATATATTCATTTTTAAAAATAAAATATTTTATTACAATTGTTAAATAAGCTTAATTAGCTTTAGAGAATAGTGTTATTTTGACTTTCTTTTTGACCAGTAAAATTCTAGTATTATATTTTATCTAGTCTAAAACAGTTGTATTATTCTCTTATATATCAATATTAAAAATATTTTATTATTGTTGAAATTTCAAAATCAAATAACCAAAAATTGATCTTTAATCTAAAACAAAAATGGCTATTGTAACTATTTGGGATCTTGGTGTTTGAAAGTAAATTAGGTTTCAAATTAGTTGAAAAATATTCACAGAAATTCGTAATTTTAATTATTCTCTTATTTTGGTCTTCTTAAACTTTGACTGAAAATATATTAGTATAACTTTTTATCTTTAATAATATGATAACTCTTACTGAATACAATTTGGGAATTATATATTTATCCATCCTAGCGGTTATAACTATCGAATCTATATTTATGTACTATGCGTTAAAAATCTTTAATATCAAATATTTCCTCATGTTGCTATTCTGTATATTTTCGGCATTTTGGACTATCTTCATATATTCAGGAGTTATTAAACAGGTGGAAATGTTCAATTCCATCGATTATGCGTTGCTGGGTGCCATCACTTGGGTCTTTTACACACAATCCTATCTCTTTTTCTTAACCAGTTACTATCAAAATCTGTTGCAAAAATGGCAAGTTATTTTTTGCTACATCGTCAATTTCATCAATTTTCTTGCTCAAGTTTCATTTATTGTATTTTTCTGCTTTAACCTCAGATTAAAGCCTGAGACCAAGGATCTATTAGTAGTTATTTTGGAGAATATCAGTGTTACGTCAACGGTCGCTTCTGAAACCTTTTTGACATTTTGTATATTTGCCATGGTTCTGAGGCTGGCTAATAAATCTATGGCGGGTCCAATTCGCTTCATGTTAATTAAAGTAGTGATTACTGTTACTTTCATGTGGTTATTGGATGCAATTGTGATCTTTTTAGACTATAGTGGAAGGGAGAGTAAAGCATATTTTACTAAACCTATAATTATTTCTTTCAAATTTTTAATTGAACTTTTAATCTTGGGACATTGTAAAACTCAACTATTTGTGTTGTCTGGAATCGCGAATTGGTAATTAGATATATTACAATTATTCGTAAATAAAAAATATAAAAGAAATTTTTAATACTTATAAATAATTTAGTTAATTTCATTGATTATCAATATGTTTTTTGTTGAATACTACATTGTCTGATGATTTAAAATCTCTTCACAAAATATTGGAATACAAGGACTTTATTATATAAATAATTTTTGGACTTACACATTACTTTATATGTAGTCTCAAAATTCAATATACCTGATATATATTTTGTGAAATCAAAATTTTCAGTTAGATTCATACTAGATATGCCAAATAGAGTTGAGAGGGAAACTTGGAGAGCATAAAATGAGTGTGCTTAATCAGTAAACATTAATCTTAAAAATTTTTTTATTGACAATATATTCAAGCTATAATTTCAATTCACGTAACTTTATTCTTTAATTAATTTCATTATAAATTTAAATAGTATCGAACAAAGAGAGATTTTAAACAAAGTTTATATTCAATAAATTGATATTAAAATTTTTTAAAATATAATCTATATTTGGATGTAAATATGCACTAATGATAGTACTATTGTGAACTGATCACAATACCAATATGCAGAGGGATTTTGTGTATAATGATAAAAAATCATTTATCAAAATAAATATGGTGTAATCATTTCAAGGATTTATAGGATAACTTTGTAAAGATTATTAGTCAATATATTAATTGAGATTATTTTTAAATTTTTTAATTAAAAAATATAATATTAAAAATTTTGGTGTTAATTAATTTAAAATAATTTTAATTTTGGGTGAAGTTGATTAAATGTAGATTATTTATCATAAATGAATTGAGTATTAATAAAGATAGAAGATAAAAAAAATTTATACATGAATATTAATAATTTTAAGTAAATTATTGAATAAAATGAATTAATTATTCAAAATTAAGAATAGGTTTTATAATATTTTTTTCCTAGTTATATCAAATAAAAATCTCTACAAAATCTTGTTAATTTCACCAAATTTAGCAACAATATATTCTTATTTATATATATATTTACACAAATTCAGTTTATCTAGAGTTAATATATATAAATAATTAAAAATTTTAAATTATAAAATTTGGTAATTGATTTAGCAAATAGACAATTATATTGGAACTATATTCATTGAGTGATATTAGTTTGATTCCATCCAAATAATAATTTTTAATCAAAAACTTAATATTAATTGTAGAAAAAAAATAACCCAAGCTATTTCAATTGTAATGTAAAGCTTTATTCAAGCTAATTTTCATAATTGTCTTACAGCTTTATATTTATATTATATTATCAACGGTGAAAGTAATATTGGGTTAGGATATTTAATTAAATTCAAATTATCTGTACTTTTCAATGGAAATTTCTGTATCTTGATTCTATTTTGTTACAAACTGAACTCTTGTTTGATCATAAAACTCAATCAACATTTGATTGGTACACATATTGTGTTGTATTTACTATGATGGTATATATATATTTGTATATATAGAACACTTGATATATATTTTATCTACTAGTATATAAACTCACCTTGTTTTTAACATCTTTACATTCTAACAATTTAATTATACAAATGATAGTGATCAACGACTATAATATAAGCATCATCAATTGATCAATCTTAGTAATAATTGTATTTGAAACAGTATTTATGCATTTAACCTTAAAATTATTCATCATCAAATACTTCCTCATGTTACGATTCTGTATCTTTTCATGTTTTTGGAGAATTTTTATATTCTCTGGGGTTATTACAAGAATTGAAATGCTCAACTAATTAATTATTGTATTGTTGGGAGGAATTGCATGGATGTTTTACATTCAATCCTATCTCTGCTTTACCAATTATTATCAATAGTTATCACATAGATAGTAGGTGAGAATTTGTTATTTGATAAATTTTATAGATTTTTTCTAGCTCAAGTGGGTTTCCATGTATTTTTTTATATTTGATATTGAATTAGAACCAAATACTAAAAAACTCTTGGTATTATTTGTCGAGAATGTGAGTACTACTTCAACTATTGCATCAGAAACTTTCTTGACTCTTTGCATTTTGAGATTGATTTACAAATTGGCGAACAAAACAGTATCAAGTACAGTCCGTTCTATGTTGGTAAAAGTTGTAGTGACTGTTACTTTGATGTGACTCCTTGATATAATTGTAATTTATTTGGAGTAAACTGGGAGAGAGACATAAACTTATTTTACAAAACCTTTGGTTATTTCTTTTAAATTTTTGGTAGAGTTGTTGATTTTGGGTCATTGTAAAGCTCATTTAGTTATTTTATCTGGCATGGAAAATTGGTAAAATTGGTAAAATTTGGTATTAATGATTTTTTTTTATTTTAATTAACCTAAATTATAGTCACTTATTCAAGAATAAAGATTTTATCAATTTATATTTTCAAGTATAAAATTTAATAGTTAGAATAATCTGCCTTAATTCAATATCTCCGTTCAAATTAGTTATATCAATATTAAATAATATTAAAATATTATTTAATTATTTGTATACCTTATTCAATGAATTTATCAGAAATATAAAAATTAATCAAGTCGGAATAATTTCACGCATACTATAATGAAAAAACATTATTAAAAATTGATTAAAATCTCAAATAATCTAATTAATATATTTTATATAATATTGAATCATATTGCTCCTTAAAGATTCTGCGAATTCAAAAATAAATACAGATTGATTAGTAAGAATTTAAAAATTGTTGCATTATTTTTTACCTCAATCAATTTAATCAAACAATTTCTTTTATCGAAATTCTTGCCATTTTTGTTCAATAAGTAATACATGGAAAAATCATCGTGGGTTAACTGGGTTAAGTTAGAATTTATCTGTTTATTGAAAGTTTAAACTAAGTCATAAATGATCATTTTCATTACAGAATCCAAATACTTCAAAATATTCAAATTGATCAAAAATAATAATTTCATCACTTTTAATTTGGTTTGGTCTTTCTCTTCAATTTTTCTAAAGTTCGAGTTATTCATTTTGTTAGTTTTTTATCATATTCTGGATGGATAGAGAGAAGGAAGGATGTGGTTTGGAAGTGGAAGTACCGTGGCTGTTTGGTTGAATAATACTCATTTCAAATACTGGAGTATTTAATTCGCCATATAAGATCTATTGATTGTCATTAGTAAAATCATTTTCATAATGTCCATTAGGTCCATTGAATAAAGAGTTTTTCATTTGCATACCACAAATTGCTTAAATTAGAATTATTAGAAATAATAATAAAAGGTGATGTTTTATTGCCTCTTTCCTTGTGGTAAATTCTGCATGTTTAGTATTAAAATAAACTAACTTGGAGCTAACTAACAAAAATTGAAAACCTTCAAATAACGTTGTAAAATAATGCTATAATTTCGTCTTTGTAGTTCAATTTCAAGTCTTTGACTGGATTTCTTACACTCTGGATTCAAATCTTTGGACCCATCAAAGGACTGTAGTAACGTTAATAGATCAGTTAGCAGAGTTTTTATTTACCTTTTCATCCATCAAGTCTTTCAAAGTATTGCTGAGCTGTTGATAAATTAAATCAACACTTTTGATTTATGGTGGTTGCAACATTTGAATCACTTTTTTCATCAAATTTTCGAATGATTGTTTGATCATAAATGGATCTGGAAACTCACCTGAATAATCATATAAACCCTTAATAATATCTTACTCTTTAATGATTTTGAAAAGATTAATTGTACATACATTGTTTCTGTATATTTTTGGAAAGTATATGAAAATTTAGTAGACGTGGAGGTTTCGGTTTTACCTTTGAGTTGAGCAAAATTATTAATCATAATCTAAATTTCAAAAATTCTCTAACTACTGATAAAATGGTTTTCATATATTTGCCATTTTCTTCAATTTAAACTTCCAATGCTTCTATCTGGTTTCTATAATCTGAGATCAGTTTAATTGTATCTTCTTTTAACTGAGGAAGCTAGCCTTGAATATGATTTTTTAATAACTTACTAAGTTTTTGAGAAAAAAATTTGATATTATATTTTTGGTTTATGCTCTATACATCAGGTGCTTCAAAGACAAGCTGCCTTCATTTTCTATAGAGTAATGAATATTCTTATTGATATCAATATAACTCTGGCTGCGATTGATGATTGGAATATACCCTAAGTTGAGAGGAGTTTTTTTATATCAAATACATCCATTACACTAGTAATTTTATTTATTAGATTGGACTTAACTAACAATCCAACAGCTCTTACATATTGAAGATATATCTCCCTTGCTAACTTCAAAGCACTAGAACTAACTAAGCTTATATTAAAAGGGATACACCCAAAATCATTTTATTGTCCAGTTCAGTATACTTTGAAATTATAATTTCTTTTAATTTTAATGTTAATATAGAAATTAAGTAATAAGAAAATTTTAAAATCAAAATTAAATAAAAATATTAATATATATTTAATAAAAATTAATATACAATATTAAAATTAATATTTTTTTTATTATTTATAGTTTTTTACTATATTTATGGTAAGCTTTGAATATTTAAATAATAGTATTTTATTAAAGATAAAAAGTTGATATTTTATTAAATATATTAAATCTATATATAAGAGTTTAATCTTTATATAAATATTTTTTAATTATCTAAGGTAATGATAATCATATAGATTATAAATTAGTGAATATATTTGATATAATAACCTGTTCCATTATCATTTTTATAAGATTTTTTTATAATCTCAATTGAATATTTTTATCAATATTAT
>JNEM01015206.1:0-26814 GCA_000697335.1 Conidiobolus incongruus B7586 | reverse complement strand
AAGTCCCCAAACTCGCTTGGGCATCTGCGTTGCCAGCAGATGCTGATCTATGATACCAGTACACTGCAGATTGAGGATCTCTTGATGTACCAACACCATTCATATAGCAATGACCAAGATCTGCCTGGGAATCAATATGACCTGCTTTTGCTGCAGTTTCGAGCCATGAGAAAGCTTGGAAAGGGTCTTGTTGCACTGCTCTTCCTTCTTGGTACCAGAGACCTAATTGATGCTGGGCAGGGTGATAGTTACGGTTAACAGCCATATTGAGGAGATTGTATGCTTTAACAAGATCTGTTCGAACACCCTTACCACGATAGTAACAGAGAGCGAGTAGGGTTTGTGCCTCGGGCAAATTCTGCTCAACCGCTCGTTTGTAAAGCTGAACAGCTCTTTCGTAAGATTGCTTAACACCAATGCCTTTTTCAAAACATCTCCCATAACTTGTCAAAGCTTCACCATGATTCAGATCACTTGCCATTTTATAATAAGCACATGCCTTAAAGACATCTTTTTTAGGTAACCCAATACCATTTTCATAGCATCGTCCAACGTGATACATTCCATCAGCTGATCCAAGTTCAGCAGCTGTCAAGTACCATTGGAGTGCACGCTGTAAATCTTTGTGAGTACCTCTTCCAATTTCGAAACAAGCACCAAGATGCTTTTGGGCTGGTGTATATCCTTGCTCTGCAGCTTTTGTGTACCATTCAACAGCCATTTCAAAATCTCTGGGAACACCTCTACCGTGGTAGTATGAATATCCTAAATTGTATTGGGCAGTCATAAATCCTTGATTAGCACCTCTTTCGTACCAAACAGCTGCCTCTTCGTAACTTTGATTCGTACCCAAGCCGAAATAGTGGCAGTCTCCTAATTTGTTTTGAGCGGTGGGATCACGTTGAAGAGCAGCTCTTTCAAACCATTTAATCGCCATTTTATAATCCTGAGGAGTGCCATAACCATTATAGTGACAATAAGCTAAACTCGTTTGTGCTTCCACATTACCTTGCTCCGCGGCTTTCGTGTACCATTCAACTGCTTTGGCATAGCTTTGCTTTGCACCTTTACCGTAACAATAACAATCACCAAGTCGATTTCTAGCTGGGGCATTACCTTGTTCAGCAGATTTTTTGAACCAGTGGACTGCTTTTTCGTGGTTCTGTTTCACTCCTAGTCCAGATGCAAAGCAATAACCTAAGCTGTATTGAGCAAGTGCATGACCTTGATTAGCTCCTTTCTTGTACCAGAAGTATGCTCTAGATGGATAGGATCTTACACCAATACCGTACAAGTAACAATCACCCAATTTTGCCTGTGCTCCTGCATGTCCTTGCTCAGCAGCTTTGGAGTACCATTTGGCGGCTAAACTTTGATGACGTGAATCACGTAAACCAAATTGACCACCTCTTAAAGTCAGCGGATTACTGTTTAAAATATCAGATCCTGTGCTAGGTAAATGGTTGGCACTTTGTGGCACCCCCATATCAATACCACGATCATGTTCTCTCCTCACTCCTCTTCCATTTTCGTAGCATAGACCTAAGCTGTATTGAGCATGGGAGTGTCCTTTCTTAGCAGCTTTCTCATACCATTTAACGGCTTTGAAGTAGTCTTGCGTGGTTCCTAATCCGATATAGTAACAATCCGCAAGGTTGGCCTGACTGGCGACCAATCCACGTTCTGCGGCAGTTTTAAAGAACTGGAAGGCCTTTTCGTAATCTTCACGATTGGAGTGACCAGTATCATTCATACCTAAAGAATACGACGATGCCACATCGCCCTGTTGAGCTGCACGATCGTACCACTGCATTGCAATTTCATAATTTCTCTTAGTTCCGAGACCAAAGTAATAGCAGTCACCCAATCTGTTTTGAGCACCAGAATGTCCTTGTTTTGCAGCCTTCTCATACCACTCAATAGCCTTGCTATAGCTTTGGACTACACCGTGGCCGTTGTAGTAAAAGTACCCGAGGAAGTATTGCGCCGACGTATCGCCTTGCTCCGCGGCCTTTTCGTACCATTCGGCAGCTTGTAAAAAGTCCTGAACTTTTCCAAGTCCGTATTCGTAACAGTGGCCGAGCGCTGTCAGTGCGGGTCCAGTACCCGATTCGGCGGCCTTTTCAAACCAGAATGCTGCGAGACGATAATCTTTGGGCTTACCGTGACCGTATCTGAAGCATACACCTAATTTGTATCTGGCTTCGGGACTTCCTCTGTGTGCTGCCAATTCATAGTGCTCTGCAGCAGCTTCTCGGTTCTGAGGTACGCCTAATCCATCGTAGTAGCAGTTTCCTAAAATCACTTGACTCTGAACACTTTCTCTGTGGTAAGCATCGTCAAATTCAGTGGCTGCTCTGGACCCGGCACGCGAATGACCCGATCGCGATTCCTGACTGGATTTTTCTGCAGGATCAAGCAGATGGTTAGAGCTACGATGTCCGCTGATGTTAGAGAATGGTGCGATACTCGACTTCATCGATCTCGGCTTTCCGAGAAGATTTGATCTGGACTGTTTGTGGAGGTTATAGTTTTTGGATACCAGCGTCTTTAGAGCTGCTTTCGCAGTTCTACGATAGTCAGGATGGTCTGCTAAACACCGCCTCATAACTCGGTAAAATGGATCAGGAATCACATGCGGCATTTCATACGGAGATAGATGGGGCAATTGGTGAGCTAGTAGATGGTTTGTATCGCTGAAATGAACCACACGCACGGACAATCGGTTGATTCCCTTCAAAGTGTTGTATGCTATCTGATACATGAGTGTACCTACCTGGAAGAGATCGTCTTTTTGCGCTGTCGGAATAACTGTCCTCAAGAAGAAAATACGGTTCATCCAACTAGGAGTTGGTATTCCCTTTGCAGGTAACCATGTCAAATATGCCAATTTGTTATTATTCGTATCTTTTTTAATGTTATAACATAGCACTACTCGCCAACCCCTTATTTCGGGGGATCTCTGGAGTATTATAGATCCTTGGTTTAGTTGAATTCTTAGATTTGCTAGCTTGTGAACATTGTGCAAATGCTTGAGACCTGTGAATAATTGGATGTTATGCATGAGCTTTATGTTCCAGTCTTTGAATATGGATCGGTTGGGGGCATTGAGCCAATGGCGATAGTCCATACTAAATATCGTTGTAATACGCCTGTCTGAATGTATTGTGGTGAAGTAATGAATTTTTAAGATTAATGTTCTAGTTCTCGTGTCTATTAGTTTACGTATATATCGCTTGACACCGATCAATGCCCAGTCGTATTCCTCCAACCGACTTGGCAAGAGCCCTCCAGGGGATGATGGAGTAGAATCGAATTCACCATGAGCAAATTTGCCCATAGGTTTCATGAGCTGATAGGTCAAAATACAAGTGGAAGTACTTCGAGTCATTTTCGAAGTTTCCAATTTTTTGGATTCATTCTTTTTGATATAAGACTCTAACCCCGGTACCGATAACGTTAAATCTAAGCAAGGCTCCGAAAATAATTCAAACGCCATAATTTTTCAAAACTATTATATATTATATACTTTAATTCACAAACTTTAAATTATTTCAATTTATTGAATCGATGCTTATCGTCTTTTTATTATATTAAAATTTCAAAAACATTACCAATTAATTAGATAGAATAAGTATTTATACCTAATCCTTACTATGATATCAGCCTACCACTAGTATGAATCAACATAGTATTGTTTCAAGAGAATGTTATTAAACAAACATTCCAATCCCCCTGAACCGAATTCATCATAACTCAAAAATAGAATATTTCTCCTCTGACCAATTACATCTCCAACAAATTCTCGAGTGATTACATTAATTAGTAAAAGTGATATTTAGGGAGAAAATTCTAATTTCATCTAATTCATTTAGGGGTTTGTTATATATTTTTTACAAATTAATCGTTATAACCTAATATGAAAGAGTATCATATTTTATTGTATTACTTTTTGGATAGTATTTAATTCTATCCAATTTGCAATCATTCATGATCTGTTCTAGATATCATAATAAACATTTGTAAGTATTGTGATTGGTAATAGCAACGTGTATAGATTCCAAGAAGGTTAATTTGATAACTTCTAGCAATTGAACTAGATCCTCTTTCAAAACATCTATCAATTGTAAAATTACATAGATTCAATTTATGTAGTTTGATAATGTTTGGGTTAATCAAAACCCTGTGAATATTACTAATTTAAACAAATAACTATTTTATTTGATATATTATCAACTAAGGTTCATAATTAAACTCCATTGATCTTATGAATCATTTATATATTTTTTGACTATCATTTTTATTTGATAATTTGAGATCGATTAACTTTGTTCAAATCAAATTATAGAGTTATTCAACTAATTCCAACCATATTCCTGATAATATGTGGAAGATCATTGACTAAATCTAGACATTTCCTATTCAACCATCAATTTTCGATCCTTTATATTCAAAATGATAATTTAAATAATGATTGATTTTTGTTCGTATTGTTTAAGAATGTTAAGCATCATTTATCAATACAAATATGGGATGTTAAATTGGATAGTTGAAATTGATTTTTTATTAATTTTTTAGGGTTTGATGAATTATTAAATTTTTAATATAACCTTAATATGATTCATTTTATGGCTCTTGTATCTAAAATTTATTAAAAGGAGGAATATATATCAGGTAATGATAAAGTTAATTAAATTAACTTGTTAATACAATATATATATAAATATGGAATATAGCATTGTTGGTAAATTTCAAGTAAAGTTAAAAAGTTATTTTAATAAGATATATTGAATTAATTTTATAGAAAAGATTACCCAAATTCAAAGTATTAGAGAATCTAATACACGCGATATAATATCAATAATAGCTATAATTTTTGTTTATCTTTATCAGATAGCTATACAATATGTCCTAATAGACATAGTATGTAATTGATTAAACTATCCTTAAAATCTCCAAATCGAATTGGCAAATATAAAATTATAATAATTACAAAACTAAATAAACCCAAATAATTTAGGTTTAAATCTTTGATATTATCAACCTAAGCTAGTCTTTTATTTTGATTTGGTAAGTTATTATACACATTAATATTTGTAAATTTAATATTTTTGTATTATGAGTGTTTATCAGAGTAATAATTTGGATATAGCTAGTTTAGTATACATAACTGATAATCCTATAATATTCGCTATATCACTATTATTTTATGATCAAATCTAATCATTTTGAAAATTAATCATACTAACAATAATTGATTTAGTTTTTTATTAATTAGCAATTATTAAAATTACCTTTTTTTATATAATTAAATTTGTACATAGAATACTATTCTATTTCATCAAATATATATCGAAGGTTTTTTAAACTAAAGAAAAAGTGATAAAATAATATCAATATAATTAATATGATTGAAAATTGAATCCCTTTTAGGTGAAATTTTTGTATAAAATTCCAACAAACCTTGCATTAATTCCATGTCCAATGATATTAACAATGGTATAGTCCTTATTATTAATTACATGCATCTAACTATCAGATTTACCAAATCTAAATCTCATCAGTTAATACTATAATAGCTAAATATTCTATTGATGATTAGGTTTACATTGTATTCTTCGAGGTGACTTGTTTAAGGATTGAAATTGAATAATAATTTGCTAACTAGATTGGATAAGTGAAAAAATTAAGGTTTGAGAAATATTGAAATATAATTATCCTTGAGCATTAATTATTATGCTGAATATCATTACAAGAAAATAATATTGACTAGGAAGGTGAAATCATTGAGCTTATGTTGGATTGATTTGATTCAACAATATTTATCTTTCTATCAATAATTTTTTTGCATTTAATTCAGTTTAATCACAATTTAAACCTAATATATACTTTATAATGTAAGTATTTTAGATTGATTTAATTTATTAAAAATATATAAAGTGAAAACTAAAACTATTCTACATATACAAAGTTTATCAAATTATTCAATTGTTAAAATATTATTAATTGATTAGAAATCAATTGCAATATATTACTAATTCCAAACTCAATTTATCCCATAATTTTTAATAATGTAAAGGTTTCAATTGAAAGAGTTAAATATAGGTGACAGAATATAAATATTGAAATCAAAAGTATTATTCAATGATTATGGATCAATTACCAAGTATTAAAAAACTTGACGATACTGTTATCAATAGAATTGCAGCTGGTGAAGTAGGTCTTAAAATTTCCAGTAATATTTTATATTAATAGTTAATTGTAGGTAATTCAAACACCAGCGCATTGTATTAAAGAATTAGTTGAAAATTGTTTGGATGCTGGAGCAACTCGCGTCGAAATCACTTGCAATTCTGGCGGTTTGAAATCAATTGTGGTGTCTGACAATGGCTCCGGCATTCAATATTGTGATTTGCCTCTGTTGTGTCAAAGATTTACGACGAGTAAAATTGCCAATTATGAAGATTTGAATCAGTTGAATACGAGGGGATTTCGGGGGGAGGCTTTGGCTAGTATTAGTTACGTTAGTCATGTGAAAGTGAAAACGAGGACTGCTCAAAGTGATACGGCTTTTGAGTAATTAAATATTTTTGTCCAAATTATTGCAGTAATAATAGTTAATTTTAGAGCTGCTTACGAAATGGGAGAACTCGTACCTCTCAGACCTGGCGCATCTAAAGATCCAATACCTTGTGCAGGAAATAAAGGTACAACCATCACGGTAATTATAGATGGATATTCAATACAACGCTTGGACCTAAATCAATGAATATAGGTAGAAGATATATTCTATAACTCAGCCATGAGGCGCCCATCAATCGGAAATGCCAAAGACTGCTATCAAAAAATTCTCCATGTACTAAAACCTTTTGCAATTCACCACTATGAAAACTTATCTTTAAGTTTGAAACGCTCTTCTAATGTAGCTCCTGATCTCCATACTACATCCAGTAAAAATCAGTTTGATAAAATAGCTCAAGTATATGGTGCCAATATTGTCAAACATTTATTACCGTTGGGAGGTGAAGATAGAGAGTTGGAGATGGAAAGAGGATACAAGCTTAAAGGATATGCGACTAAATTAAGTTATACTAGTAAATCAATGCATTTGATCTGTTTTATCAATGGTAGCCCTTATATATATATATATATATATTTATCCAATTATTAATTTTCAATATTTAATTCATTAATAGATCGATGTGTCGAGTGGGAGAGATTAAAGAGAGCAATTAAATTTTTATACTCTAGTTTATTACCTAAAAATACTCAATACCCATTTATTTATCTCAATTTTACTATAGACCCTACTTTAGTTGAAGTCAATGTCCATCCCACTAAGAAGGAGGTCATTGTGATGGATGAAGAGGATGTGATCAAATGGGTAGTTAATACCATTGAATCTCAATTAGAATCTTCAACTACTACTGTTCCCAATCCATTACCATCTCCGGTAAATCAAACATTTTTATTTTGAAAATATTTTGTATTAATTAACTCGCAGGTTATGAGTTTAAAGCCATCAACGTCGTATGAAAACGGTGATAAAGACACATTTAACAGTCCAGCGCTCAAAAAACCACTCAAACCGTATCAACTCATCCATACTGATCCTAAGACGCGTCATATTCAAACTGCATCGGGTAAACCATTACCTAAGTTGAGGGAACCATCTCCAGATTGCACCGAAATTTCACCCAATCAGTTGACCAGTATCCAAGAATTATCACAAGAATTTATTAATTATTTATCATCAGGTAATTCTTTAATATAGAATATTATTATAATCTATTTGCTAATATCTTATAGATTTGATCTATATGATTTCTAATCATATCTGGGTAGGTAATTTACAATATCCCCATGCTTCAGCTCTAATTCAATGCGATACCAAATTATATATGGTCAATTACTCATATTTGAGGTACCTATTTATTCCAATTTTTTCATTCTTATAAAAATACTAATTACTTAAATATAGTGAGAGGTTAATCTACTGGCGAAGTCTCAAACTTTTTGGACAGTTTAAACTAATCGAAATCGATCCTCCCGTTCCAATTTCAGCATTTTTTGATAAATATGTAGAAAAATTGCCAACCAACGAGAGACAAAGTGTTGATCCATCGCTATCCCAAGTAAGTATAAAAGTCTATAAATATATGTTATATTCCAATATTGATGCAGTTCTTAGGGCTTAATGACACAGCTATCTCAATTCAAAGACATGTTGAAAGAATACTTCCAAATAGTCATTAATGATCGTCTTGAATTGATTGGAATACCTGAATTGTTACCAAATCACATACCCAAAATTAGGCACTTTCCGAAATTTTTTTATCAGCTGGCAACTAAGGTAATTGAAACTGTTGTTGACAATAATTATAAATTAATTACGGTTGTCACTAGGTTAATTGGAATGATGAGAAGGGATGCTTCCACACTTTGATTCTATCTCTATGTGAACTTTACCAACTCCGACCTTCTCCAATATCCCTTTCTAACGAAACTACTAAATCTTTAAAATCTGAGCATGATCAATATCTCCAATTCCAATTCTTTCCATTAATTAAGAAGACTTTTAACAAATTTCAGAACAAGGGTGAGAGTAATGAGGGTGATTTGATCAATCGAATACCTTTTCAATCACATGCTGAAGAGGTTATACAGCTGGCAGAGTTGAAGGATTTGTATAAAGTATTTGAGAGATGTTAGTTGTGCTTTATATTCAATAAAATCAATTGATTATTTGTTTGTATAGAGCTTCATCTTATTTTGTTAATTTTCTCGGATGTATTAAAAATGTATCGAAATGACTATATTACATCCATTAAATTCAAAAATGAATTATTTTGGATAGAGTTTAATATTATCAATAAAAAAAATATTATATATAAAATTGAAAATATAAGAATTATAATATTAATTTTGATATGATTTATAATTGCTATAGAATAATAATAAAACTTGAAGCTTATTTAAGTTTTGGAAGTGGTTTGTAAATAGGTCTACCTTTTCTAACGTCGTGAGCATCCTTCATCTTGCGTCCCAAATTATCCAAATCCTTCACCTTGTAAATTCGAACAATCCAATTCTCAGATGTGAAAGCTTCATCGAGTGTGTGGAGTTCAATATCGTAGGACACAGTACTGGACCCACGGACACGATCCTGACCAGCTCTCCCTCCAAAGAGCTTGTTGTAGCCATAGTACGTAGTCTTGAACATTACACTGTCCTTCATGGTCTTGGAGGCGTTGTCATCAATTCTGTACTGACCATTGTTGAAGAAGCTGGCTTCCTTGACGTCATCGGGATACACGCCTTGGGCAATGCGTACCATCCACAGGAATTTGTTGATATCGTCTCCTGAGTATCCGATGAGACCTCCGTAAATGACTAGGACATAGTCAACATCGTGCTTTCTCAAAATTTCGTAAGAAACATCTTCATTGGAGGCTAAGACTTTGCCGACCGTGGCGATATGAGTATTGTTCCAAGTGTTGTTGTCGACAATCACGGTGCGATTAGCCATACCCGCGAGTTGGTAGCCGTAATCCCACCATGATAAGATCTTGGCGTCGGGGTGAGAGTTTTGTCGTAACCAATAGTAAGCTTCACGGAAATCGTCAATAATTACGCGGTCTCCAGAACGGGTTGATGAGGAGAGAACGATAGAGGGAGATGAGTAAGAGTTGGAAGTGACCCAAGTACAGTGGAAGATGAATGTGATTAACATGGCGAGACCGGTTAAGCTCACGAAAAGTTTCGTTCCAATGCGAGGCAAAGAGGACCCTGATAAAGTATTGTTCTTCTCTTGGGATTCGGTGATGGGTCCTTTGTCAGCTAAGAAAGCATCCATTAATTTAGACATAGCAACACCAGCAGTGATGCACACAAGGGGAGTAAGGGTCAAAACCAAACGTACCATGACACCAGCGAAGTAGGAGGCGGTAATGGCATAGATGACAATAAAGACATGTTCATCCTTAAGTTCTCTGAAGCAGAAGTAAACACCAGCAGGGAATAATAACATAAGAACATGAAGATCAAAGAAGAAGCTACCCCAAGCTGGAGGTTGATGTTCAGAAACCGAAGCAATGATGGGAATATGAATCTTAGCATAACCAGTATCCCAGAGCGAGTAGAATCTTCCAGTCCAGGGGGCGATCTTTCCAGCATAGGTTAAGGCAACCAGGAGAGCGAAAGCAGTTAAAGTAATACCAACGACCGCAGCAATGAGAATATACTTGAATTGCTTTTGGGGAATGTGATGAGATAAGAGGTTGGCGAAGGCAACAAGTTGTAAGAGACCAAAAACACCCAGTGCACCCATGTGTTCACTGGTTAAAGTAGGTTGGAAACCGACAAATGGGATCTGCATAGATGCCAGAGTACCCAAAACGTAGAAAGTACAGTAAGAGACATACAGACGATTGGAATATCTACCGATCAGAATAAGAGCAAGCACATGCAAGGGGATCATATTGATGATATAAACATACCCACCCCATGCAGAAACCATATAGAAGTAGAAGATGGCAGCGAGAGCTCCAAAGAGTGCGGAGCCCATCTTAACAGCCTTGATCCAGAGGTAGAAAGTAAACACAAGCAAAAAGATCGCAATCCCTTCGTTATCATAGGAACCAGCTACGGATCTTGATATATAGCCTGGGGCAATACCCAAAAAGATGGCAGCCAACAAACCACTCGTGGAATCTTTCAATTCATAAGTGAATAGGTAAGCAGAGTAAGCAGTCAAAGCAGAAAATACGGGAGCGAAAAACACACAAACATTACGCACATCGACGGGCAAATTAATATAATTTAGAACTTTGTGGATCAAGCTAGCTGTCAGCATTAAACCGGGGTAGACAGTACCACCTACTACCCGTCCCAAAGGGTACCATGAGCGGTCATCGAACCAATTTAAAAATTCGTAAAAACCAGTTTCTGCAATACGCTGAGTAGTTCTATAATTGAACCAGGGGTCAAATTCGTGAATAACACTCTCGTAACGGATCACCGAGAATAATCGGGATAAAAAAGCTGTAGCACTGATTAATGCCAATATGATTCCTCTAAAGAAACCTCCTTGGAGTGAGGTGGATAGTTTAGACATATGGGATCAATTCAATATTTTAGTTAAAAATTACAGTGAATTAATGTTAGTTAATTATAATATATTATTGTTATTTTAAATATTTGTTAATACTAAAATATTTTCTTAATTTGATAATATTTCAATGACTTGATAAAAGTCATAAATATCATTAATATGTTCTTGAAATTTTGTATGGGATTTAGTTTTCAACGTCATTAAATTTAATTCGATTATTTTTGATTTATTTTATTTAGCAATTGAATTCAGATTTATCCAATCAATTCATGCCAAATTTAATAATCAATGATGTGACAATGAAGGTGAATATTCATTAATTTAATTTAATTGATTTTTGATTATATATCGTCTAGTATCACAGTCAAGCAAATGATATATATATATATATATTTCAAGATAATTGTAAAATATATATCACTTAGTCATCATTATATTAATTTATATACTTTATTCACATACAAAAATGCAACAAGTTTTCATACCTAAAATTATCTACATTGAATCTACTTTAAAAAGTCAAAATTGATATTACTATAGAGACGAGATTATAAGATTATTAGTATCAACTATACAAAGATTATAACATTATTGAAATTGAGATTTAATGGTTTGAATAGTATATTAAATTCGAAATTTATTATTATGAGCATTGATCATTATAGATAAAAGATAAAAATTATAGTTATTTTCTGAAGCTTGGGGTTATTAAATTTTATAAATCAAATAATTTTTTAAGAATTATATCCCAAAAGAGTTAATATTTTCATATTAACAATTTTTTATTTTTTATTTGTTCAAATTATGATTGAGATTGCTATTAAAGTCATATTTGGATTTATTTTTAACAAACAGTGTAAATTGAATAGAGTTTTAAATATTTCATCTATATCTTCGTTATATATACATGAATTTACTCACATTTTAATAAAAATATAATGATCCAAATTGAATAATGAGATTATATATTTTTTTAACTTAGTTCAAATTTTCAATCAATTTGAAATCATTACAAGAATGAATATTATAGAAAAATAATACTGATAAAAAATGAATTTTATAAATTACAAATTATCATAAAGTTTTATAATTCTAAGTATTTTCTTGTTTTTATCATAGTTTTTTAAAAGAATATGAATTATTATATTAATTAACTAAATACTGTTAATGCTATTATCAATGGCAAATTAGTTAATAAAGGAAGGCACTAGATACAATTTTAAAGTATTTTATCATTAAAATTCTTTTCTGGTGCATAAAATGAAATCATAATAGTAATTAACCAAGTCTAAAACATGATTTTTCAAAGAATAAATTCATTATTAATATTTTAATAAATGATAACATTTAACAAATATTATGATTAAAATATTCAGGTTTAACTAATTTTTACCAGTTAATTATGTTGATATATACGTACAACTGTGCTAATTGAATTGTAAATATATGAATTTAAACATTTATTGTATGAAAGGATTCGCTTAATATATTGATCTTTATCCGAAATTAAACTAGAGTTTTGGTTATCAAGGATTAATGTGGTTATAACTAATATTTCAATTAATATTTATTTTAAATTTGAAATTTTTAAATAGATTTATAGCAACACTGCTGATTAGTATGTATATAATGTATAATGTATAATGTATTGGATAGTTGTCTGAGAAATTTGAATAATCATTAAATGCTTGAAAGTAATGGTTTCAATATGATCTGATTAAAAGGAACTAAAAGAAGTAAAAATCAATCAACTATCATTGTATTTTTCTGAAATCATTGATAATTTTTAAAAAATAACTTAATGACCAAGTGGTGTTGAATACTCAATCACAATTAATTCATAAAATCAACCTCTTGAGAAAATAATCATAAACTGTGGATAAAAAGTGCTTAGATTTAAATTAATAAGATCATTTGGGATAATCACTACGACCAAATGCGCAAATCAAAATCCGTCACCAAATAAGAAACCCTCAAATAAAACAAATTGTTCGATATTTTAATAAATATGCAACCATTTTTATTAATGAAATTCAATTTTTAAACCTTTTTCACTACTGTTATTGATCTATCACTTTCATTACTGTTAATATTCAACCTTAACTTTTCATTCATTTCTACTAATATACATACTTATCAAGTTTAAATATAAATATAAATATAAATATATATTTATATTTAAGCGATTTTTATAATAATAATTTAAATTTATTATTTTTTTTACTTGATTAAATAGAATATTTTTTGTTTATTTATTCATCATTATAATACGATTCTAGCCTTTAATCTTTTAACTAAATTTTAATATTAGTAATAATATTTGACTTTAATTTATTAAATGAGATAATATGAAATCAAATTTACCTCGTTCCATTTGTCATGGTTGTAATTTAATAATCGACCAAGGTAGGGTCGTTTCTTTGGGTCAGGGAATGTGGCATCTTCAGTGGTAAAATTAATTTTATAAAATTTTAAATATAAGAATATTGATATTCAATTTAAACGTAGTTTTCTTTGTGTCAGATGTCGCAATGTAATTGAACCTGATTCCAATTTATTGTTATTATCTGATGGGAACTTGTTGTGTCAAAATTGTTCTCAAGTATGCAGTATTTGTAATTTACCTATCACAGATGAAGCTGTTATGATAGGTACTCAATATTATTTTTAATGTTATTCATTCATCTTTACTAAATCCATTTATTTACAGGCGACCAATCATATCACTCATCTTGCTTTAAGTGTACAAACTGTAAAAATAAGATAGATGGCACATTGTTAGCAAGAACGAGCGATGTAATAGATTTACTTTAAGAAGCTATCAACAAGTTTATTAAATTTATTTTTAGGGTATTTATTGTATGAACTGCTACGCTGAAAGGAAGGAAGCTCAAAAGAGATTACAAAACGCTTTGCCTTCACATCATGATAACCAATTTCAAGAAAAATCTTTACCTTCTCTTCCTATTGAAGCTTTATTGGTAAATGACTATCTATATTTAAAATATATTTTCTGACTGTGAAATTTATAGGAAAAGCCTGAAGCTCCAAACGATCCACCTCCAACTAATGGTGTTAATCCTCAAACTGGAGTAAATTTCACACCAAGTCGCAAACATAGCATCGATTCTCAACTCTCTTCAATACCTAAGGGAACTGAAGCTCCTGAACCGGCTAAAACTTCTTCCATTCCGGAAGAAATATGTTCTCCAGCCTATGTTGAATCACTTTGGGCTGATATCAAGTCACTTCAAAAGCAATTGGTAGAAAGTGAATTCAACTGCACACGTTTAAAACTACAAAATGACCAAACGACAGAAAGAATACGAATTATTCAAGAGGAGTTCACCAAAGAGATAAGCAGACGTAAAACCGCTGAAGCCACCTTAGCCCAGTTGCAATCTCAACAGAAGAACTCTGAAATATCCGTTTTAAACGCCTCTTCAAAAACCGCTCAACTTGAAACTATTATTCAAAATCTTCACAATGAAATAGCTCAACTTAATGCCCAAAAATCCTCTTTACAAAAGGAAATTGGTGAGCTAAATACCATCAAGAGATCTTTTGCCAGTTCGCCCCTTAGGTATGCACTTTTTATTATTATGGTCATCTTAATTCTATTTTTCAAATATTATAATTTAAATTATTCAGTTAACTAATTGTTACTTCTTTTAGATCCAACTCAAACAACAATGTTATTTATAGAGATGAAGCTATTAATGTACCTCGCCCTCACTCAACACCTAAAATTATAGATTCTAGTTTCATATCTGAGTCAGATAAAGCCACATATGCTAATGCAGATCAATTAAGCATACCTGAAAGTAAACTGGTCACTTCAAAATCACTTGATAAGACCGAATCTTTCGAAATGGCTGGACCAATGTCACCAGGCATTGATCCCAACATTCGAGGCCGAATCACCAATATTCGTAGAAGTCTCGATGCAAGAGCCAAAGATTTAATGAAATCAGATATTTTCCAAAATATCAGGGCTCTTGATGATATTACTATCCGCGACACTAACCTACCATCTCCCAAGTTAAATGATAATATCAAAGATAATAACTCCACTCCTGAGTCTAAAAATGCCAAACAAAAGTTTAATTGGAAAAAAGCTTTCAAGATTCCTTCTAACGAAGATTCAAATGGAAAGAGTAATTACAACAGCATATTCATAATAATAATAATAATACGATTATTAATTACATTTATATTTAGACCCTTATTCTGGTCCACTCGTTCATTCTGAATCTACGCCTTCTTTATCGACTGATAATACTGACAAAACCGCCACCCCTCATGCTCTCATGCCACACGCATATATACGCCCTATTCGCTGCGATTTCTGTGGAGAGAAAATGTGGAGCTTACAGAATAAAGAGTTAAGATGCTCTGGTAAGTATTTATAATCATTTTGCTATGTTATCATATTAATGTATATTTTAGCGTGTGGCTACCATTGTCATAATAAATGTGCAGGAGGTATTCCCCATGACTGTCCTGGACCAGGGTATGATTATCATTCTGCAGGTGAGGCTTCCTCCACTGTCAGTAAGAGTGAAGAATCGGTAACTGTTAGACCTATGAATAATCAAGGTATTTATTTCATTTTTCTCGATATATTACATTGTATTTGATATATTATTTTAGTTACTGCACCTTGCTTTGGTATTGAACTCGTTAAGCAAATTGAAATCGATGGTACAACAGTTCCGCTAATTGTTCAACTGTGTGTTGAAGCTGTCGAAAAACGCGCACTTACGCTGGAAGGTATCTACAGAAAATCCGGTCCAAGTTCCCAGATGAGACAGATTCATCAGGATTTGGCTGCGGGCCAGCAACCTGATCTAAGTGATCCTGACAAGTATCCCGATATCACAGCGGTTACTTCGATCCTTAAGCAGTACTTCCGCGATCTTCCTATTCCCTTATTCACGTTCGACTATTATGACGACTGGATGCAGGTCATCGGTAAGTATCATTTATTGAAGTATCATAACTTACTTGTTAATCTATCTCAAATGGTTTAGAATTAAGAGACGAACATGAGAGGAACCAAAAATTCATAGAAACGATTCGCAAGTTACCCAATGGATATCGCGAAACGCTCGTCTATATGATGGATCACCTTAAACGTGTCAAGGATAACAGCCAATCCAATTTGATGAACCCTAAAAATATTGGTGTCGTATTTGGCCCTACGCTCATCAAGTGCGAGTCGGACGAGCAGGACTTCAACGACATGGCGCGCAAGAATGCAACCGTAGAATTCCTCGTCATCGCCTGGCCCTCTATTCGAGCATCGATCAACGCCTCCGACTTCCAAGTACAAGAAGACTCCTAATCTAACCCAACTCTCCCAACATTTGTAAGTTTTCTCTAACATTTTTTGTAAATTAATTTTGGGAATTGATTCTTTTTAATTTTTAATAATATTAATAGTAATTTTTTCAATTAAATAAAATAATTTTAATATATATCTTCACTATTTGATATCGATTATGGCTATTCCTTTGTGTTTAGAGTAATTTTATCCTTTAAAATATCCAACTTGAATATTTATATCATGTATTGAAATTAAATAACTAATTCAATGTGTCTAAATTATATAATTCGTAAGTTAACATAATTTTGAATTAGTTTTTTAGTTAATATGAATGATGCCTTATTGAGAATTTTGTCAATTTTCGTTCATATTAATATTATTATCAATTTTTTATTAGAATTAATGATCTACAATGATAAGTTTTTTGGATTGATGTTACTGCATATATTATCATTAGATGCTAGAAGAATATACAAGTTAATTTTAAATATATACTTTCAATATAAATTTTATTAAATTACATATCAATGAGATGTTTGTTAAAAAGATTAAATACCCATTATTTCAAGTTCTGAGATAAGAATATTATTTAATCAAAACATCATTATGTGAACCATGACAAGTTTAAATAAGACAAAGATGTATAAATGAACATCTTAGTAAAATATATATTTGTATCACAATCTTTTACAAAAAATCATTCTTAATTTTTTTTTCAACAAAAACTACCTAATAGTACTATATATATATATATTCAAATATATTATATGATTCTGTTTCATTGAAAATTCTCTAATAAATTGATCAAATTGAGAGTTCAATCCCACAAAATATAATGCCAATAAACAGATCAATTAAAGGTTCCATTCAATTCACAATAAAAATTTAAAAGTCACTTAATACATAATAATCTTAATAAAGAATGATTTATTCTCTATATATTATCAACAAATCGGGAGGTTTAGTTTACCAATCAGATTTTCATACGGGTTTAAATCAGTTAAGTTCTAATGAATATTTGGTTTTAGCTGGTACTTTTCATGGGTATTATTCACTATTTACATCTATGAATTACTAATTTATTATTTTTATGAATAGTGTACACGCTTTAACTTCACAAATTTCACCTATACCAAATAGTAAAGGAATAACTAATTTGGAAACCAACCAATTTAAATTAACTTGCTTTCAAACTCTAACAGGTAAATATACTAATTAACAATAATATAATATTATAGCTCATATTGTCAAAAATATTATAATATAGGAATTAAATTTTTATTAGTATCGGATAATCATCAAACCAATACCAATTTAATTATGAAAAAAATCTACGAATTATACGGTGATTATGTATTAAAAAATCCCTTTTATACTCCCGAAATGCCTATTCGTTGTGAATTATTTGATATTCATTTAAATCAACTGTTAAAATAATACTATTTTTATTTAAAAAATATATAAGTCAAAATAAAATTGAATATGCTGAGTAATAATATTAGATGGATTATTTTATATCTATTTTTAATTGAAATTGGTTAAAAAATTGATTATTTTGGAATTATTAATATTAAATTACTTGAATTTGTCAGATTGGTCACTTGCGTAATTATTTTGTCTATTCTGTGCAACAAACTATTTAAACAGATTATTGAATATGTTAATAAACTATTGATTACTCTATAAAGTTACCTCAATCTTGTCAATTAATTCTTTAGATTGCTTAATAACTTGGTCGATAGGTTGTAATTCTTTTAATTCAATTTCATTTAATTCTAAAAAATTTTTTAATTTAATAGCCTTGGATTGATTTTTCTGTACCTGAATAAAACATGCTTAATAAGTGCATAATTAAATGATATTTTAAAAATTTACTTCATCTTTAAATTCGTTAAACCAATTGGACCAATGTACATTGGTAAAAGTATCAAAATCTTGCATCTTTTCGTTATAATCAATTAATTTGTCAGGTAATTCTCTAATAATATCAGATTAATTATGAATAGAATTATAATATTTGTTAAATAATTGAATTACGTATGATGTTTAATATTCCTTAATAATTTGTTTAACTGGTTTATATTATCTTCCATCTATTCAACATATATCATTTTAATACATTGCTAAAATAGCCATTAATTATTTTACTTTTTGGATATAAAACTGACATTCAGATTGAAATTTTTGAGTAATTTCGATAGGTTGGTTTGTTGGAAGTTTGTTGGATTCTATTTCTTGTGTCATTATTGGAATATATATTTTATTTTAATTCATAATCATTGTTGAATATTTTGACCGTTTCAATATTATTTAATCAATTCATAAATGATTTTAGTCATTATGGGATTGATTGAAATCTGTCTTGGATTCGATTATTAGTTTAATGAAGATTTGGTAATATTGTATATTCATATTTTATCCAAATATCTCCATATACAAAAATATCAAAATTTGAATATTTTTTGTTGTAATTTTAATTGAAAAAAATGCTATATATTAAATGACTATGAATTTAGTAATCATGCACTGAATTTATCAAACCCGTTCTTGAAAATGATTTCATATGATGATACTAACATTATTTCTCTGAAGATGGTAAAAATTGGAGCAAATGAGATGGTAAAATATTTAGTTATATGCAAGAGTAATACCATCTATTTATCTAGTCTAAGCCAATGTTCTTAATAACATACACAAGTTTAGTTGATATTAAGTTGACATAGTTTCTAACAATTTTCATTAAACACAAGTTATTAAAATCTTAATCATGCTAAATCGGAGTTATTGATTTGAGAATATAAATGATTGGCTAATTAATCAGATTTAAATCGAATTGTTTCTGTTGATTAAATCAATGATGCTGAGAGTAATTATAACATCATTTTAATTTGCTTTCTTACTAAACCAAAGATATGAGTACAGTAGATGATAATAGCGTTGTCAATGTCAGTAGACTAACTGATGTTGGAATACCCCCTGATCTCGAATCTATTAGTCCACCAAGGAACTGGAAAATAGTTCCAATTTGTCGAAGTTATAAAATACCCAGTTTTGCATTTCCAGGGATCGGAATCGTGTATACAGTTTTTATCCTTTTTTGGTTGGTAAGGTATTAATTGTACCTCTGATCAAGTGCGGTATAGTAACATTAGCTTCGTATCCTGTTACAACTTATCTGGTCAAAAATATTACCATATTCTTCGCAGGTATGTAGGTCCCAGTTATCCTGGAGCCACTGCTCTTTTAGTCGTCGTATGGGGTTCATTACAAGCTGGATGGTTTCACTATATGATTTTAGATCCTCTTCTAAAACGTGATCGCAAAAAGCTGCTGCATGCAACTATTGAAGACCTACAATCCAAGGAGTTGCAGGCCTCAGAGGGACTTAAACAAATTGATCCGCCTCGCCTCAGACACTGGAGGATTTCGACATTTATTATGAATATTATCAGCAGTCTAATTAGTTTGGTACTACCCAAGACGTCTCCTGGATTTAGAGGATATCTCATCAGGAAAATAGTCACTCTTCCCTTTTACATTGTTCCTATAGTTGGACCAGTATTATACAGTTTTGTAAATTCATTGTCTACAGCCCAAAGGTTGATTAAACCATATTTGAAGCATCATCTTAACTTGAAACCAAAATACCAGGAAAAGTGGCTAAAGCGCTACTCATTCCAACTCAGATGGTTTGGATTCGTTGCTGATCTTCTAGAAAACATTCCAGGTATTGGAGTTTTATTCTCATTAACAAATACTGTGGGCGCCGCTATTTGGGTGTCAACTTATCATCCTATCTCTAATGAAAGAGATGGTGATATTCAAAAGGTTGATTAAAACATATACAATTGCAAAAGTATTTCGGAGTATAATAAAGTACATATGATTTGATTCTACAAAGCATATAACATCAATATAATCATATAAAGTTAAAATAATATTATAAAATTAAGTTGAAACTTGAATTATTTTAACAAATTAAATCTAATTAAAAATAAAAAGGTCTCAATAACCTTAAACTGTAATTTGAAACTGACAAAATTAATGCAAGTCCCATAACTATTTGCAGTTTATTAATGTGATTTAGTTTACCTCCATTTAATCATTTGTTTGATAAATAAAAAATAAATTAAATATTACTATGACTTCTAATAGATCAAATATAGACCTTCCATCTAATGCTTCCAATTCAAATATTGTAGGATGTTCTTGTTGGAACCTTAGTTTGAACTTTATTCATTTAGATAACTATCAACCTAGTTCCCATGTCGAATTTCCCGATTATTTAAAGAAAGGTCGATGGGTACAATTAGTTGCTCAAGGCATTAAAATTGTAAACTTTTATTAATAATTAAATTAATTATTAATCTAATCTTAATCTCTTTTCAAGGGTTTTTTAAATCTAATTAGAATCTTATCGATTGACAAATTGAGGTGTGTGGGATGTTTCAACTGCGGTAATTTACTATATACTTACATACATCAAGAAGGTGAAAGTGAAGGTCATTTAACACCTAAAGACCAAATTGTTTATTTACATAACGAGCAATATGTAAATCAAATTCTTTATATATATTTATTTTATTAATCAGTTATTATTCATTTAGGATTTAAAATATTTTGAAACAATTAAAAATAATGACCAATTTTCTCAAGTGTTTCAATTATTATACTCGAATAAGGATCTTCCTACTATACCTACAGGTAACTTTAAATCAAATTTATATTGGCTCGAATAATTGAATTAATTTATAAATGTTTAGAAGATCAAGAGGAAAAAAAATCTGTTATTAGAGATCATACACTCCAACAATATCTTAAAAAGCGCAAACTTATTATGCTAGAAAAAATTGAAGCATTTAAGCAGCAACAATTAAATGAGTTTAAAGCTCTTGAAAGGACTGCCAAATTACATTATAATTATTTGGAACAAAAAACACAACAAGATAATCTTTTCACACCTCAAACAATTAGCAAAGATCTACCCAAGAATACACAACTGATTACACCCTTGACAGATGATATTTCCATTACACCCCCCACTCACTCGTTGACCAACACTCATAATGATTTAGACTTTGCATCATCTCTCAAAATATCTGAAATTGATCACTTGATGAGCTTGTCCAAGCATCAATCTTCCAAGAGTTCAACAAATTCTAAAGTCGTATCACCGACCTTGGTTAAACAAGAAATTGAGAACAATACAATGGAAGAAGACGAAGAAAAGAATGACAAAGATGGTAAATTTAGATATTGAGAAATTGCTGAAATGTAATATAATTACCATTCATAATATAGATATGTTTGTCATGGATGAAGATATACCTAAAATCCCAAAGTTGAATGAAAATCGCGAAAGCTCAATTTCGATAAGTGAGCAACCAAATGCTTCAAACTTCTACTCTCGACCTGGAACCAGTTTCAAGTCTAGTAAATATTTAGATCGAGATTTTGCAATTCAGTTGCCATCTCCTGGGGACCAAGGTATTTTTAGAACTATAACCTATGATCAATTAAATTAAGCTTTTTTAGATCACGGAGAATCCATCTCAACAATGGCAACATCTGTTCCAGTGGCAATTCTGTACCACTCCAAATTCTC
Source organism: Conidiobolus incongruus B7586 (assembly GCA_000697335.1). Classification (NCBI taxonomy): domain Eukaryota; kingdom Fungi; phylum Entomophthoromycota; class Entomophthoromycetes; order Entomophthorales; family Conidiobolaceae; genus Conidiobolus; species Conidiobolus incongruus. Next base: position 4,767 of record JNEM01015206.1, on the reverse strand, counting down.
CAATAACAACTCGTCAAAACAGCACTCAAGCATTCAAGAATCCCTTGATGAAGATCAAATGAATCCTATTTCGGCTACTTTCGTTGCTCCTCATGTACTTTCTTCCAGGACATTACGAGATGATAAAGAAAAATTATTTGGAGATGTACCAAGTAACAAAGTCCAAAAAGAATTTTTATATAATTAAATTAATAAATATCAATACGGATTCATTATAATCATTATTGAACCTTGTCTTAATCAAGATTAAAACATTCAGAATAATAGTATAATAACTAAATCATCAAAAACATAATAAAATGTGTAAAAAATTGAAAACATTTTCAATTAAATATCACTGAAATTTTATAATTTACCAAACAAACTCGGAAATTTTAGTTTGACTTGGTATAATTTTTATTGAATTTATATTAATCATCACATTGACATAGTTTTTTTTTCCAAAAATGATCTCAATTTGTGAGTCAAATTTCATATTATAATGAAACATCATGGATAATTATGGTAGTTTTCATGAATTCTTAATTCACAAAAAAATTGATACAAATAAAACCAAAGATGCTATATTAACTGAATAAAATCATTTACGTCAATAATACTATAAAAAATTTAATTTAGGTATATTTTATTTGATTTTGAATTAACCTAAATATGCTTGTATTATGAATTAAACCAATTAATTAACATGTTCAATCTAATCAAGTTAGCTAAATGCATTCCTTACAGTTAAGGAGTAAATAATTGCGATACAGTAATTATTTGGGATGATGGATGCTATGATTAGGTGTGAGCCACTTTAATTGAACTTCATTGGATTAAGGGTGCATTGAATATTAATAAAATTCATTTTAAGATATATAAATACTTATCTATGTAGTGAAAATTTTTGATTTCATTTTAGACTTCTTATTAAATACCATTTTTACCATGTCAGTGACTATTTCACCAACTCTTAGGAATCTCAGCGTTAAGAAATCGCGTCCATATAGTGTGGCAGTCATTCCTCAGTATAAAACTATTACATCGGATTTCTCACCATTTGGTATGTATGTTCAAAAGTTCCAAATTACTAAGGGGAACCCTAAATCCCACTCTTGGTACATCTTCAACGATCAAGGCATGTTTCTATACCGCTATTATAACCAATCTTCGAATTCTGGTAAGTTGAAGACCTCTAAAAAGCAAGAATTAGGTAGAATTAGCCCTGCGGCTATATTTAGTGATCAACTAAATATCCAACTCAATCTAATCAATCAAACAAGTTTCAATCACTATACAGTCACAATGCCTATTAATAACACTCAAGTTGACTTCTACTCATTCACTGTAGTGACAAATCAGCAGCCATGTAACTACTCTTGGCGGTACTACGGCGAGAAGAAGCAATGGCTCCTAGTTAAAGGCAGTTCATACCATAAGGTGCTAGCAGTGTTTCAAATCGATGGAACCGGGCAGAGTATTGGCGACTTAGGCTTTCTGACCAAGTTAGGTTTAGATGAAATGGTAATCTTCATGCTGTGCTTAGGTTTAATTTTAGATCGACAATTCAAATATATGCTCAGGTTTTGACTTCAATTAATTAGTTAAAATTTTTATTTATGGAATAAATTATATTTCTATATAGATAATACTACCTTTTTTCTCAAACAATTGCTAAATGAACATATGAATATTATCTTAATTTTAATATTTGGTTAAAATTTTTTTTCATTAATTATCTGGACATGCATATAAAATTTGATAGAATATTTTTATAATATAATTTTATACACAATCAATATGTACAGTACTCCCAGTGCTCACTAATATGAATTGTCTAAGTAAATATATTATCGATTTCTTTCTTCGAATGAAATATACAATATTATATTCAAAACTTTCTTAAAAGTATCAAGTATCAGATCCAAAATCATGATTTCAATATAATCAAATTCAAATTCAAATTCAAATTGATTTAGTTTTTAATTAATTCGTATTATATTATTAATTGGATAATATTTATGCTTAAATATGAATTTAATATGCTCATTTTTTAAACAAGTCTAAGTTCATTTAAATATATATCCTTCATTAATCAATCTATCTATAATGAACAAAATTGTATAATATTTTCAAAATTACAAGTTTCCATTTAATATCAATATATTATATATTTTAAAAAGCAATCAAGTAACTTGAACTGTATATTGGCAAACTACAGTCCTGATGATCTGTTAAGCCTTGGTATATCATTTCATAATAATCAACTATCGGAGCATTTATCTAAAAGTTGTAATAATTGTATAGGGTATTAGCAATGTCAAACAATGCTATTTTCAATATTTGGCTGACATAATGTGTTATTAATACATTTGCTTATCTAAAACAATAAAAAAATTGAGTCTAATTCATATCAAACAATATATTTAGATCTAGCAAAAAAGCTAATGATGTCAAATTTGTTTGATAAATTAATAATTAACTTTGTGATTCATAATATTTTGTCATACGTAATAATAGAATCAGATCTATTTTTAATAACTAAAAATAATTGAATAATTTTTGAAATAATATTAATTTTCAATTTTGTTTAATTATAAAGGCTCAAATTGAATTTAATTAAATAAAAATCATGATTTTGAAAAAAAATAATGAATTTGAATAAAAGAATATTCCTTGATAATTAAATCGTTACCTAATATCGGACAGCATTGTACAACTAAATTAAAAACTTAAAAACTGATTAAAAATACCTTAAACCAGAGTTTAAATTGATTTCAATGGATTTTTGAAGAATTTAAATATCTTAACTCTACTCACAGGAAGTACTATTCATTGTATTTGGTATATATTTATTCCTTACATTGCAGCAAAGCTATTTGAATATAAATTTCTTTTTATTTAATATCATTAGTGTTGTAAATTAGAGTTTTGTATATTAGCCTATTTCGAAATTTAATGTTCTATAAAATAAGATATATATACAAATTTTAAATATATTTCTAATGTTTACTATAATTCAATATATTAGTATTAATCGATTGAATCAACTAATAAACTTTCATATTTAGTAATATTATACATATTATCAATACGTTTATACTATTAATTATACGTTCGAAACAGTATTCATTTCACAAACTTATATTAATTATTTCCTCATTAGCATAATTTCTCTAGCAGTATCTCTGATAATAGGCCAAATTGTATTTGGTATGTTTGAATTTAATAAGTGGTAAAGGATCTTCAATATGAATTAAAATAAAATATTTGAAATTTTTTAATATTTAAAAATCGGAATTACATTTAAATTAATCAATACAAAAATTAATTAATAAAACCATATTTCTAACTCTGAAATATTCTAATTTGTTTTATAATACTATAAAACTTATTATATTATTCTGTTATTTAAAATTTAAGCTTCTGAAACATAGTGGTTTATTATATGTCAAACATAGCTTAGAATGATTTTCTGAATTAAATTAAAAAAATTAATTGATTTGTTAATTTGAATAAAAAGTTATTAAATTAATTGATAATAGTTTTATTCCTCTATACTTTATACTGTTATCTTAAATTTAAAGTAATGAGAATTTTTTAAATTATTAATTTTTCAAACATATTATTAGTTTTAAATAAACAAATATATACAAAATAAATAAGAAATTAAATCATTATAAATTATATATATACACTAGCCTACAAAAATAAGTCATAAGATTAAAAATATAAATATTTCTATTAATATCTTGATTAATTCTAATTTAAATAAATTTATATTAAATTATATAATTAATATATATTTTTAATTTATAATATAATATATAAAGTTAAATTTAATTAATTTTTAATTGATATATTAAAGCTAAAAGTATATTTAAAATGAGTTATAAATTTGTAGGTTTTAATATTAATAGAAAAATTAATATTTAATATATCTATCTTTTGTTTTTTTAACTTCTTTAAATTTATTAGGTATAAAATCAACTAGCTTTTTATATTAAGTAGGACTAATATTATTCTAAGCTTTTTAAATATACTCTTAAAGTAGATTTAAATTTTTTATTAGGGGGAAAGCTTTAATTAATTTTTTTAGTTAATCTTAGAGATATTTAATTAAATTAAAATTAAAAAATTAAAAAAACTATTTTATAATAATTATTTTGTTATTTTTAAGCTATTTAATAATAGAATTTATAGTATAACAAAAGGCATTATCTTATTAAAAAATAATATTTGATTTATTTAATATATATTATTTAATAGTTTTTTTCAATTCATTATTTAAAATACTTTAGTATATTTCAACATTAATTCTTTTATTAACTTTTTAAAGATACTTTATACTTAAAGATAATATATATCCTTAAACTATAATTAACTTATTATTATATTTTTAAGTTATAATAATATAATAATTATAAAGTAATTTTTTATCTTTTTTAAAACATCTAGCTTTTTTATTAAATTTATTAAAATTTATCTTTATTTTATTAGATTTAATAACTTTACTCTAGTTAATTTTAGTTTAACTTTAGTATTAGTATTTAAACTCTTATTTAGCTTTATAATAAGACTTTTTTAGTTAAAGATATTCTTTCTTAAAATATAAATAATATTTATTTTAACATAAAGCATATATAATAATATTAGTACTAACTAATATTCTTATATAATTTTATAATTCTGGTTATATTTCTATAATAATATTATATTTACTTATACTAATTAATCTATAAATATTCTTTTTATTATGTTTATCTATAATTTTAATATAATTAAATT